>CAIGRN010003361.1:0-10208 GCA_903798345.1 Fraxinus anomala | reverse complement strand
TCAAGAAAGGTATGGACTTATCCACTGAAAAATAAATTTGAAACATTTCAAAAATTTAGAACTTAGTTGAAAATGGTGGAAAATCAACTTGATAAGAAGTTAAAAACTCTAAGAACTGATAATGGTCTGGAATTTTGTAATGATGAGTTTGATAACTTCTGTAAACAAAAGGGGACTGTAAAACACTAGACTGTTAAACACACACTATTACTCCTCACATTGGAGGCTCGAAGAACAATTGCCACGTGGTAAGCCACGTAGGCAGAAAGTCAAAACAAAGGTCCAAGAAGTCAAAATACGAAGACGTCGAACAGACTGAAGTCCCTACTTTCTTGCTCTAACAATTCGAAGTACTTACCAAAGTAAACATCAAGAACGAAGTCCAAACTGAAGTACTGCTTCGTTCTACAAAGAAAGGAACCAAAGCTCCCTTCTTGAAGAACCACCTCTGAAGATCCTTCCAAGGCTCTCAAACTCATCCGAAGCTCATGAAGCTGACGTTGTTCCTCAGAATATATTTGAAGATCTCTTTGAAAGTGATTGATGTAACACTTGTAATAAACTTGTCAGGGTGTCAGCCTATTATATAGGGCGGCTGACCCCTTATCAATATATTAAATATATGAATAGATGGTGATGTGAAGTCTTAGTTAGGGAGATGATGCCATGTGGATCCGATCCAACGATCACCACATCGGTCAAAACGGTATAAATAGATCTTCCTTGTAATTAAACTGGGGGGATAATTGATTGAAGAATAGACAATCAACTACAAAAATCATAGACTTGGACTCTATAGAAGGATATATAGTTACATTTTCATCTATCCTTCTACATATTCCTCTTTATGATTACATATATTAATTTAGTTTCCATCCCATGATCGTTGTTAGTGTAATTGCCTCTGTTCTACTTGTCGAGGTTCGAACGTTTTCATCTCTTACTGAAAAGTGCTTCCTACTTTCATTCCTAACCGATTACCGCCATTACTCCGGTAAAAGCGCGCGGAAATCGTGCTTGACGTGGTAAGAGTGGACCCGGTATCTGTTGAACTCATTTTTTGGGGTCAACAGATGGCGCTATCTGTGGGAAACCATACAGTTAACCACAAAACAATGTGGAGAAAAAGCTAAACGAAAATCAGGATTTTGACCGAAGGAATTCCAACCCTTGAAAAATGAGTATCCTTGAAAAATGGCCATTAGAAACCTAAAATCCTTGAAGAAAATTAGAGATTTCGCACTAAATGTTCAGTGAAAGAATGAGTTCAAATAACAAAAGTGCACCTGGAAGGGCAAGTGAATACCCCGAAGAAGGGAAACCCTCTTAAACTACCCCAGCTGCTCACCCACGACCTCCACCACGAAGACATAGATCCAGAGGTGGATGAAGGGTTGCTGCTAGGCTTACTAGAGAAATGGCCACAATGAAGGCGAATATGAGAAACATAACCCTGCAAAACTTAGCCATACAAGAGATGCTGATGAATATGCAGGGTCAAAGAGGATCTCCCGTTCCTCTACACGCAACTCATGAAAATGCGTTTGGAGACCCTCAGGAATATTATCATGAAGAAAATGAGGTCTAAAGCCAAATGGATGGGTACTACCACGCAAGCCATGAGGTTCTTCAAGAAAGAGAAGTTGGGGTCGATATGTCAACCAACTAGGTTCCTTGGACATTTGCATAATGGAGAATCGACCTCATAGCACCTCTTCCGAAAGGAAGAGGAAATTCTAGCTTCGCAATTGTGGCTATTGATTATTTTACCAAGTGGGTTGAAGCCGAACCACTCGCCAAAATTACTGAGGCTAACACTTTCAAATTCTTATGGAAAAATATCATCTGCAAGTTTGTAATTCAATGGGAGACAATTCAACAACAAAAAGGTTAGAAACTTATGCGAGGAGTTGGGTATTAAGAAGCATTTTCCTCCCCATATTGCCTCCAGGCAAATGGACAAGTTGAGGCTGTCAATAAAACAATCAAATACATACTGAAAAGAAAGCTAGAGGCCTCTAAAGGAGCGTGGGTTGATTAACTGCCTCAAGTGCTTTGGGCTATCAGAACCATAAGTAGAACTGCAACAGGAGAAACCTCATTTTTTATGGCCTATGGCATCGAGGTTATAAGCCATGTTGAAGTAGGTCTGCCATCTCCTCGACGAATGCATTTCAATGAAATAGCGAATGATGAAACGAGGAGGTTTGAACTTGACCTCCTGGAAGAAAAGAGGGACAATTCACAAGCAAAGTTGGCCTTATACCAAAGAAAAATGACCAGATACTATAACTCGAAAGTAAAAAATAGGTCATTCCGTGTAAACGAGTTAGTACTTCGTAGGATCTTCCTATTCTCTAAAGAGCATGGCTCAGTAACCTTAGGTCCAAACTGGGAAGGTCTTTATCGCATATATGAAGAAGTTTGACCCAAAACTTATAAAATTGAGGACATGGATGGAAAAGCACATCCTCATCCATGGAAAATAGAACATTTACACAAGTATTATCAATAATGTAAAACATATTACATATGCGATTTGAAATTCAATGAAAATAGTTTTTAAACACATTTTTTGTACATTAAAGTACCCCCACCAAGGAAGGTCAAATCTTGTGGTGGACTTCTTCAACGAAGAGATGCGTTGGTAGTTCGACGAGCCTCCAGATCCAAGAAAGGACCCCCTTCAAACTTATCCGACAAAGCGCATATCCTCAACTAAAACAGTTCAGAGAGCCTCAGCACGAGTAAACTACTCAAACCCATATAACGGGAAGAAAGACGGAAGAAATGAATTACCTGTGCAAAAGTTTGAACTAAAAATACCTTAAATTATACATATCAACCCACTTCGAAAATTGATGAAGGTACACGACCTCCTGATACAAAACTTAATACTTGCATTATCATCGAAGCACTATATGCATAAAATCTGGTGTTGTTTAAAGCTTTACATACACGTCTGATCATCGTATGCTTGGGTATCTGGATAAACGAGTTTTGAGATAGTTAGGACAACTTCAGCTGAAGATTCATTGTTGAAGTCTGGTATATTCAGGATCTGAACTATGTTGAAATCCATGACCTACCAACACTCGTAAAATTTTACAAGTTCGATTATGTTACTGAGGTTCATATTACATATGTTCTGACCTCGTTACATGTTGGAAAACCTCGATGTTCACAAGTTTGCTATACGTCTGAAATTATTATTAAGTTGATATTACTTTTAAGTTTGATTTGATGTCTTGGTTAATTACAAGTAGTTTAGATCGTAATGAGCATGTTAGCACATGATAAAAGTAATGATTGAAATATATAAACACAGGTATTAAGTAAGAAGAATTCGTTCATTCACTAAATAGATTTACATCTAGTGGGTCGAAGCCATTCAAGACTAAAAAATGTAAAAGTAGAGAACTATGTCCTAAGTGGGTAGGGGTTGAGGAGCCACGAATGGCACAATTGAATTAGGGGCTACGTCTTCCGTTACATCCACATCAAGCTCAATGACTTCATTCCCTTCTGCTGGAGTTTGGGGTTCTAATCCCTCATCTTGATCCTCAAGAAACTCGACCCTCAATTCAGAAGTATTGACGTCCCGAGTGTTTGACTCCAACCATTCAATCACCTCTACATAAGCGTACGTCCTCCAATACTTCTCGAAACTTTTGTAAGCTTCGGTTAGGTGAAAGTTCGCTAGGGAGTTCTTCTCAGTGTCCTTATGGGCTTTTTCAGCAACACTTCGAACGGTCTCTACTTCCTCTATCAAGCTGGCTACTTGGAAGGTCAGTTCCCCCATCTTCCACTTCAAGAGGAGTTCTCTTTATTGGCCTTTTCCAGAGCCTCGACTGCCAGCTTCTGATGGGCGTTGAGGTCTCCACCCGCTTAGTAAGAGAGCCACCTCACTCTAGGACAGGTGTATTTCCTTTTTCAAAGATTCAATTTCGGCCAAGGCAGAAGCGAGTTTCACCAACTCCTCAGATCTCTGTTTCTTCAAGGCTTCTACCTCTACTTGGCCTTGCTGGTAGCCTCCTCGGCTTGGGAAGCCTTATTGGCAAAACCTCAATTTTTACTTTGAAGGTTTTTAAAGAGGGTTTCAGCCTCTATTGCCATCCCAAACGACCTCCCCGCTTGGGCAACCATTGTGGCGAAGATGTCAACAGCATCGTTCTTCTCAATATAGGATTGCCATTTCTTCATCCAGTATTTGTTAAAAGTGGTAGTTATAGTCTAGACTTTCGGTGAAAGAAGGGCAAGAGCCTCAGAAGCTAATTTATTAGGACGCGTAGCCAATGTTGACTTCAGCCTCGGGGCTTCAGAAGTGGTAGAGTCGCTAGAGGCTTCTTGGCAGGGTCCTGCATCAGGGGTTCTGAAGTTTGTCTTTTTTGGCCCCCTAGAGGCTGCAACTATCGAAGCTGGCAATAACTTCTCCCCGCAGGCACCTCGAAACGAGGGAGAGGAAATCGTTGGAGCTACCCACCCCGGTGGTAGACACCCTATACTTCTTCTAGGGTTCCTCCACTACCACATTTTTGCCCCGATCTGACATAGGGGGCCGTCCCTCCTCCTGAAAGACAACTTCCTTGCTAACCCTCTCGATCTTGTCCCTTACCCATTTTTCTCCAACGGATGAGAGCTTCATCCCTCTCCCTATTGTGAACATAGCAGCAAGGATGGTGGCCATGTCAGGGGTAGGAGCTTCCTTTTGTTAAAATTCACTACAAAATGAGCAGCATCATAAGGTCAGAAAGGAAGAGAAAGAAAGAGACATCAAAGGAAATACTCAAGTATAAAAACACCTTACCCCTATTCGCCATTAAGCTGAAGTCTTCAAAGAAACGGGTCGACTGAATCAAATGACCAAAATCACGAGATTCAAGGGATTTTTTGTATACCTCGTTGAGAGTATCCCAATCGCACTCTGTAAATTCGAATCGTTCGACAGATCCTGTAAAACAAACAACAAAAAGGTAAGTATCAAACTTCATCAGTTCAGAAAATTAAAATGAACAAGAAATACTCACGGGCATCGGAGTATTAAGTCGGGGCTTTGACGTAGGGTACAAGGTCACCCTCATACTCTTGCCACCTCCCCCTAACCCAAAACTAGGTCTCCTTCGATCCTTTGATAAAAGTAGGCAGACCCACGACAAAAAGGGAGTACGAACCCTAAGGACACATCGAATACTACCCCTTTGAATCACCTTTTCCTATGGACCTAGGTTGGTAGACCGTCTGAAAGACATGCAGAGGCATGTCCTAGCCAAGGAAAGCCTCCTTCCAAAGGAAGTAGGAACCTACCAGTTGGGCCCATGTATTGGGTACGAACTGGGTAGAGGCCAACCCGTAGAGCTTAAGAATTGCCCCAAAAAAAGGGTGGATCGGCAGGTGAAGCCCAGTCTTCAGTAGGTATTCACTAACGGTGACACACACTTGCCTAGGGTAACAGGCTCGCTCGTTAGGAGATGGGGAAATGAGTTTGATATCATAAGGTATTCTATATCTTTCCCTAAGATTGGCTAAGTGAGAAGGATTTGCAAACGAGGGAATTTTGGCTTCCCCCAGGCTATTTCATCATCCCCATCACTACCTCCGAAAGTAGAGGCACCTCGTCCAACCTGAACGGTTCGAACAAGGTCGGCCATATTCGTAACTGAAAATCCCAACTCACTTGCTAGCTCACTAATATCTACCTTCCCCCCAGCAGATATTGAAGAAGCCATTGATTTATAAGATTGTTTGAAATACTGCAAAATAAATAACCAGCAAAACAAGTCAATACTTACGAAATTCTCAACATAAATGGAGAATGAAGAACACCAAAATCCACAAAGACAGTGAAGGAAAAAGAAGAAAATCGGTAGGAAAAAAGAACACTTAGAAGAAATTCAAAACATAAAACTTTAATGCTGGAGAAAATGGGAGAGACTTGGGAGTTTGGAAATCAAGGAGACAAAAATTGCCCAAAAATGGAAAAAAACTCTTCGAAAAATCCATCCCGTTTTTATAGGCAGACACACTCAATCTCAACCGTCAGATCTTGATCCGGGTCATCTAACCATTCATTTGGAGGTTTGATCCGGGTCATCTACAGCCCGGATTTGAACGTCTGATCCACATGCTTCCTTGTGTCTAAAATTCGCACAAAGCGTGGGAGACAGCCATCATTGAGCATTAAATGCGACGACTGTTTCGTGTATTAAAAGTTGTACTGTTTCAGCTATCTTTTCTTGAAAACGTGATAAAATATCAAATTATTGAGGTGCCATAATTGAAGACGCCTCATTTTTCTCAAAATTATTGGGACAAAGCAGCTCATAATTAACAACCAGGATGCTCACTCAGAAGGTCTGACCCTCTTCACGCCTATCAATTCGGAATGCCTCTAACATGTGTATGCAGTTCGAAATTTACAACTTCAGAATTAAATCGAAGAGGTAAAAACTACCAAGTAAGCCACATCGAACACCACATACATAGGGTCTGCGAAATGTTTACTTTAATATCAAACCCATACATTATATAAATAATCATGCATCGACTTGGAAGACTATTAATACTCCTACCAAAATTTATTTTCTAATTAATATCAAGTCAATGTATTACATAAATAATCATGCATCGACTTGGAAGACTATTGTTACTCCTCACCTCAAAGGTTTGGAGAATAATTGCCACGTGGTAAGCCATGTAGGCAGAGGGTCGCGTAGGCAGAAAGTCAAAACAAAGGTCTAGGAAGTCAAAAGTGCACTGGAATCATGTTTGACGTGGCAAGAGTGGGCCGATATCTATTGAACTCATTTTTGGGGGTCAACACACACCCTAACAGAATGGGGACGCTGAAAGAATGAATAGAACTCTAATGAATAAAGTTAGGTGTATTTTGATCAGTTCTGAATTAGCTAAAGGTTTTTGGGCTGAGGTTGTGACTACAGCTGCTTATCTTATAAATAGATCTTCATGTAGTTCTGTTGAGTTTAAGACTCCACATGAACTTTGGACTGGGAAGCCCCCAATGGTGTTTGGATGTGCGGCATATACATATCAATTTGAAAGAAAGTTAGATTCTAGAGCCACTAAATGTGTTATGCTTGGGTACCTTGAATGGGTGAAAGGGTACATGTTGTAGGTGTTAGGTATGCAAGGTATTAAGATCATTAATAACAGAAATGTGGTATTTAATGAGTCTGAAATGCCATGTTTGAAAAATAAGATTGATAATCCTAAAGAGCAAAATCAAAGAGAATACTTCACAGTTTAAGGTGAAGTTAGCTAGACTCGGTCATTCTCAACCTGAAAATGTTGAAACCGATGTTGAACAATCTAATGAAAATATTGTTGACACGGATAGAGGTGAAGTAGATGTACTTCAAGTTGAGGTTGAAACTGAACTTGAAAACACAAATATCCCCACAAATGAGACTAGCATTCGAGATTATCAATTGGTTAGAGATAGGGAAATGAGACAAGTCAGACCAAATCCAATATATAAAATGAATAATTTGACTGATTTTGCTCTTATCTCTAGTGAATTTCTAGAACAATCAAAACCTTCATCTTTTGAAGAGGCCATGAATAGTTCTGAATCTGATAGATGGAAAGATGCTATGAAGGAGAAAATAAAATCTTTACTTGATAATAAAAAATAGAAACTTGTAAATAAACATGAAACTCATAGAGTTGTTTAATGTAAATGGATTTTCAAAATCAAGGAATAAATGAATTAATTCTACTAATCCTTTGAGATATAAGTCGAGACTTTTGGCCAAGGGTTTTACTCAAAGGGAATGTGTTGATTATAATGAAATCTTTTCTCCTGTGATCAAATATAAAACAGTAAGATTGATTCTTGTACTAGTTGTTCAATTCAATTGGGAACTTGAACAATTAGATGTCAAGACTGCTTTCTTACACGAAAAGTTAGAAGATGACATTTATATGAGTCAACCCCAAGGTTTTGAGAAAAAAGGAAAAATTTGACTTTGTGTGTAAGTTACAAAAATTTTTGTATGGACTTAAACTGAGTCCTAGACTGTGGTACATGAGGTTTGACACATATGTACCAAGAAGTGGTTATAGGAGAAGTGAATATGATCATTGCTTGTACTATAACAATACTAAAACTGGAAATGAGGTGTATCTACTTTTATATATAGATGATATGTTGTTAGCTAGCTCTAGCATAGTTGAGTTATTAAGATTTAAGAATCTCCTAAAATCTGAATTTTATATGAAAAACTTAGGGAATGTTAAGAAATTTTGAGGATGGTTATTAACAGGAACATGAAAGAAAATAAATTTACTATATCTCAAGAAACATACTTAAACCAAATTATAACTAAATTTGGCATGAAAGAAGTTAAGTCTATGAATGTTCTTCTTGCTTCCCATATGAACTTCAGCCCAATATCCCAAAATTGAATCTGAAATTAAAGATATGAAGAACATTCCATATGCTAATGCCATTGGGTCTGTCATGTTATCTATGGTTACAACTAGGCTTGATTTGGCATATTCTATTAGTTTTCTAAGTATGTTTATATCTAATCTGGGGAAACCTCATTGAGTTGGGTTAATGTGATTATTGAGATATATAGCTGGAATACTTAAGAGTATATTTGGTATTTAAAAAGGGATATGATCCATTAACATTGAAAGGGTATGTAGATTCTGATTTTGTTGGGGATAAAAACTAAAGAAAGTCTACTACTGTATATTTCTTTACATTTGGTAATAATTGTATCACTTGGAAGTCACTTCAACATATTGTCACATTATCCAATAAAGCTGAATATGTGGCAATAGCTGAATCTATAAAATAATGTATCTCGTTAAAGGGAATTTTGGGAGTGTTGAATTTTTTACATGAGACACCTACAATTTCATTGATAGTCAAAGTACTTTACTATTATGCAAAAATCATGTTTATCATGAAAGATCCAAGTATATTGAGGTGAAGTACTATTTTATACGTGAGAAAATTGCATGTGGTGAGATTGTATTTGAAAAAATTCATACTAATATGGGAACCAAAGTTCTACATTTAAATAAGTTTAGAATTTGTTTATTTTTACTGCATATTGATACTAGTTAATCTTTTGCAGGTACCCGAGCAATAGTGTTGGATCCTTCCACATATTAGTGCACCATTTAAGCATACTGTAGAGAATTTGCATTTTTGGAACCAATGTGAAGATTGAAAGAAGAAAAATGTGTTTCCAAATATAACAACTCTTTAAGTTGCACGTCTACGTGGCTATTTCCAATTGGCGGGATTGTTAATTCCAAGATTGTGCTTCTTCGTATGGGTTGTGAGCTGTTCGATTTAATCAATAGCTGTGATCTTTAGTTGGTTTTTTAACGTGATGGCTGATGACTTTTGGTACTTCACTTTCTCATCTAGTCTATTGGTTTTTTTGGTTATGGAGTTATTCGTTCTCTCTAGAGTCTCTTCTTATTCTCTCTTTGGTTGATGTTTTCAGATCTTGAAAGGATATGTAAAATCCATGTGTAAATCGGTATTGTAACAGTAACCTTGGGTCGATTTGTTGGATGTGTTTATTAGATTCTGTATACTATGTATAGCATGTTAGGGTTTGGTTTTGAGTTGAAGTTTTAGGAGATCTTTAGATTGATGACTAAAACTCGTACAATCTGATATTTGGTTGATGCAAACTCTCTCTAGAAGGCATTCTTGGTGCACTAGTAGATTGGGCTGGTAGTGATCCCCCCCACCCCCCAAATTAGGCATAGCCGAACTGGGTTAACATTTTTTGTTTTAATTTCGATTTCTGCAGCGTGTGTTCTTGGGTGTATTTTTCTTATTTGTGCATTATTTGGGTGAATTAAACCCAACAAATTTATATTATTCACAAGCAAATAAATATTCCAGTTATATATGTATTTTTAAATATAAATATTTTTCTAATTTCCCCACTTTTAAAATTATTTTGTGGTTCCCACTTCCCATCAACTTTTGTATATATCAAGCGTCTGCATGTTAAATTCTGCATGTTAAATAATTAACACTCTAACATGCAGAAAAATATGAAATCTACAACTACAGCATATTATTCCTCTGTGTGTGTGTGTGTGTGTGTGTGTGTGTGAGAGAGAGAGAGAGAGAGAGAGAGAGAGAGAGAATGATATTATTTGCTAGATAGAGCAGTGGCTATTACATATTACATGTATTCCAAAGTGTACAT
>CAIGRN010003336.1:0-10231 GCA_903798345.1 Fraxinus anomala | reverse complement strand
AGCTGGGAATCACTGCTGATTATGAGTCTCTTTACTTGCATTTCTTTTGCCAAGCATAGGCCAACTAGAAGAGCCTCATATTCTGTTGCATTATTGGTTACTTTGAAGCCGAACCTTATAGCACAGGTAAGTTTATGTCCCTCCAGACTAACTAGAATGATTCATGCTCCTGAACATGTATCACTGGATGACCCATCAATAGAGAGTCTCCAAATCTGTGGTTCCGTAGGTTCCATTTTCTCTTCAACGTCGGGGATATAAGTGAATTCAGCCACAAAATCAGCCAAGGCTTGCCCTTTAACGACTGACCTTGGCCTGTAAGTGATGTCGAATTCCTGCCCACTTAAATAACCTATCTGAGGTATCTGGCTTTTGGAGCACTTGTCTGAGGGGATAATTGGTTAGCACATGGATACTGTGAGCCTGAAAATAGGGTCTCAATTTCCTCGATGTAGTTACCAAGGAAAGTGCCAGCTTCTCCATGTCAGGATATCGAGTTTCTGTCGCTAGAAGTGCTTTGCTTACATAGTACACTGGCATTTGATTGCTATTCTCCTCTCTTATCAAAACCGAACTTAGGGCTTCAGAGGTCACTGCTAAGTATAATTGCAGCACTTCATGATCTTTTGGTTTGGAAATGAGATGTGGCTGACTTAAGTGCTTCTTCAGCTCTTGCAAGGCCACCTCACATTCTTCCGTCCACTGGAACTTATTTCCTCCTTTGAGAACTTTGAAGAAGGGTAGGCATTTGTCAGTTGCCTTAGAGATGAAGCGATTTAGGGCTGGGATTCGCCCATTGAGGCTCTACACCTCTTTTGGCTTCTGGGTAGACCTCATTTCAATCAATGCTTTGACCTTTTCAGGGTTCGCTTTGATGCCTCTTTGGTTGACAATATAGCCAAGGAATTTACCCGATGATACTCCAAATGCATATTTCAAAGGATTAAGTTTCATTCGGTACCTTCGTAGAATCTGGAACGTCCTGCTGAGGTGGGTTACGTGGTCCTTTACCTTTAGACTTTTTACTAGCATATCGTCCATATAGACCTCTATGGTTTTGGCAATGAGGTAAGCAAACATATTGTTGAACAACCTCTGGTACGTAGCCCCATCGTTTTTCAATCCAAAAGGCATGGCTTTGTAGCAATAAAGTCCTTTATCCGTGACGAATGAAGTATGCTCCTCATCTGGTGGAAACATGGGAATCTGGTTGTATCCTGAGTAAGCATCCATGAAGCTGAGAAGTTCATGTCCAGCTGTTGAGTCCATAAGTTGGTCTATCTTGGGAACTGGGAAGCTGTCCTTGGGACACGCTTGGTTAAGATTTGAGAAATCTATGCATACCCTCCACTTCTCATTGTGCTTATTTACCAATACTGGGTTGAAGACCCACTTCGGATATACAGACTCTCTTATGAAGTCATTGTCGACCAATCTCTTAACCTCATCTTTAAGGGCCTCATACCTTTCTGGATTGAGAGCTCTCCTGTTTTGCCTGTGAACTGTAAATTTTGGGTCGATGTTTAAGTGATGGCAACTGTCCTTAGGATCAATGCCTAGCATGTCGCCATGCTTCTAAGTAAAGACATCCAAGTTCTTGAGTAAGAAGCTTTTCAACTCCTCCTTTATTTCAGGCAGCAAATTACTTCCCACCTGTAGGCGTTTTAATGGATCCATGGGGTCAGCTGGGAAGATTTTTAGTTCTTTCATTGGGGCTGTTTGAGGCTCGCAGTCAATAATGCGAGGATCCAGTTCCTCCAAGCAAANTAGGCGTTTTAATGGATCCATGGGGTCAGCTGGGAAGATTTTTAGTTCTTTCATTGGGGCTGTTTGAGGCTCGCAGTCAATAATGCGAGGATCCAGTTCCTCCAAGCAAACTATTTCTTCAACAGCTACCCCTTCTTCAGGACCTTGTAAGGCTCCGAGGATTCCTCCTTCATGAGCCACTGTCATGATAACATCTTCTCCTTGAGCATAGGCAATCCCTTGTTCCGGGAGGTCATCCATATCGATGTCAGTAGAGATAACGTTGGTGGTTGGTGGTTCTGCTTTCCTTAAGGAGTTGGAGTAGCATTCTCTTGATCCTCGTTGGTCACCTCGAACCGTCACAACGCCATTCTCAGTTGGGAACTTTATGCACAAGTGATGAATCGAGGTTACTACCCATAACTCCTTCAAGGCGGGTCTTCCAAGTACCCCATGGTAAGCAGAACGGTTGTCAACTACAAAGAATTCTATGAAATGGCGAGCTATCAGTGGTTTTGCTCCCATCTCAATCGCTAAGGTGATTTTACCCCTAGGGATGATGCTATCTCCTGTAAATCCAAACAAGGGGGAGTTCATTGGAGTCAGCTCATGATCAATCTTCATCTTATCGAAAGTGGTACCAAATATGATGTTGACCGAACTTCCATTATCTACCAGCATCCTTTTCAAGCCATTGCGAGCAACGACATCCCTTACTACTAGAGCATTACATTGTAGATAATGTACACCTACCCCATCCTCTTGTGTGAAAGTGATTGGAGGAGTGGTTCTTCCAGTTGAAGATTGATTCACTATATAGCTCGTCATGGCTGGGTCACTGGTCCCCCTTGCATAGTTCTTCTGAGAATTCCTGGATTCCCCACCCACATGAGGGCCTCCAATGATTGTATCAGTTTTCCTGATAGGCTCATGTTCGTTGTTAGCTAGGAGGCTCCGTCTTTACCTCTGACCCTCTTTGGGGCTTTCAGTGTCATTTTCCCTTCTTCTAGTAGAGTCGTTCCTATTAGGCCGATGCTGTTCATTGTTTCGAGGCTGTTGGCTCGGCCTATATGGAGTATTCCTTATGGGATGCCTTCCCCTTGCCTGGCTTGGATTCTGGGAGTTTCTTGCGACGTCCCAATAGTTCTCCGTGCGATGTCCATGAGATTGATTGTATGAGCAATAATTGGGTGCTTCTTCGTCCCTATTTCTAGGTTCAGCACCTCTTCCCTTACCTTGCCTCCTTTACAGGTGCCTTGAGTAAAGTTGACGTTGATGCATTCTGGCACCGGGATTTACTTCCTCATAGGCTAAGGTCGATACTGCATTGAGTGTTGCTACAGGAAGCTCCTGTCCGTGGTTCATTGGGGGCCTGATGGTCCATTAGATGATAAGTTTGGCATTTTCCTCTTTGCATTTGAGGAAATGGTAGGCCCTGGCTCGCCCTATTTCTATGATTATTCAATTCTTCATTGAGGATTTCATATCTTATCATTTCCAATAGGGCGTCATAGGTAGTAGGATCCTTGTTATGCACATCTCTCCAAAAGAGGAAATTCATGTCTAATCTACCTCTCAGGGCAGTTAATGCTTCTTTATCCGTGACTTGTACGCAGTAGGTCATCTCATCCGTGAGGCGGGACAATAAACTTTTCAGTGCCTCGTCCCATTGCTCCACGTATCTTGAAGTCGTTGGATAGGTCTTTTGATAGGTCTTTCTCCTTCTTTGCTGGTCGCAAAGCGTTTTAGGAACATCTTCTTCATGTCTGGCCAACTTTGGATACTCCATTCGGGCAATATTGTGTACCAGACTTCAGCGCCTCCATTTAAAGTTAAATGAAAGGCCCTGCACTTCATTGCCGTGGTAGCTCCTTTCAAATTCATGTAAATTTTGTAGTTGTTTATGTGTTTCGTAGGATCCCCTCTCCCATCATACTTTGGGATTTTGGGGAGTGTGAAGTGATTCACCATAGGGGCATTCCGTATAACCTCTGAGAAAGGAGAATGTTCATTGTCATCATCAAGGTCACAGGACATTTGAGGCCCATTTGTATCTTCATCCTTCCCTTGGTAGATTTGAGGCGGTAGCTGAAAAGTTCCCACTTCATCCCTAGCCTGGTTCCTCATTTCCCGCCTATTTCTAGGGGGTCGGACTGGAGGCTCTTCATGGTACATCGGCTGATCCTCATGCTGATGAGGCTCATGTTGCCTATCTCTAGGCATTGGAGGTGGATGATAAGCTTGCTTATTTCTAGGTGCTTGGGGAGAACGACCCTACCTATTTCTAGGCACCCCTGGGCTTATCCTATCAAAAACACTTCCAGACCCCTGGGAACGATTTTCAGGTTCATAATTTGAAGGAAAGTTGAATGGAGCCTCGTATGGTCTTTCCGAGGCGTAGTTAGCCGATGTTTCCATCTCGACTTCTCTTTCTTGTGGAGCCTCCATTCCAACGTATTGATGCCCAGCCATTTGACTTTGGGCTTCCTCTTCCTGATAATATCCTTGTGCCTCTGGAAAGACGTCTTCTGGGGCCGTATATGGAGGAGCCTGATGCCCTCCTTGCCCTTGCATATTCATTAGCATTTCTTGCACGGCTAAGTTCTCCTGAATAATGTTTCTCATGTTGGCGGCCATGGTGGCCATCTCCTTGTAAGTCGAGCAGCGACCCTGCCCCCACCTCTGGATCCTCCCCACCTGCGTGTTGGAGGTCGTAGGCGGAGAGCTGGGACAGCTCGCGTGGGTCCCTCTTTTTCAGGGTATTCCCTAGTCCTTCTTGGGGCATTTTCGTCGGTTGAAATCATTTCCCTAAAATGCCCAAGCACGAAATCTCCCTTTATTCAAGGGTTCTAGATTTCTAACAGTCCTTTTTTCAAGGATATTCTTTTTTTAAAAGATAAAATTCTTTCAGGCAAACTTTCAACTGTCGTTTAGCTTTTTCTCCACGTGTTTTCGTGGTTAACCGTATTGTTTTCCACAGAAAGTGTCAATCTGTTGACCCGAAAAAATGAATCAACAGATACCGGGCCCATTCTTGCTACGTCAAGCACGATTCCGGCGCGCTTTTACCGGAATAACGGTAGTAGTTGATTGGGAATGAGCGCGGGAGGCACTTTCGGACAAGAGACGAAAGTGTTTGGACTCTGACAAGTAAAACAAGAGGCAATCGCGCTAACAACGATCACCGGATAGAAACCAAATTAATCTATGTAATAATAAAGAGGAATATGTGGAAGGATAGATGAAAATGTATTTTCCTCTCGAGTTCAAATGTATTCTTTGAGTATATTATTGTCTATTTTCCAATCCATCGTCCTCTTTTCGAGTTATAAGAAGACCCTATTTATACTACATTGACCGACGTGGTGTCAGTTGGATCAGAATCACGTGACCTCATCTCCTTAATTGAGGCATCACATCACTGTCTATTCATACAATTAATGCATTGATAAGGGGGTCAGCTGCCCTATACAATAGGCGAACACACTGACAACTTTATTATAAACGTTATATCAATCACTTCTAAAAGATCCCTAAATCTGTTATAAGGAACGACGTCGGCTTTATTGTAGATCAGGATCAGCTTTGGTTCAAGGACCTCGGACAATTCAAAAGGACCTCAGCCTCAGCGTTAAAGGACCTCGAATGACCCTATTCTTTTTATCTCAACTTTGTCAACTCTCTCTCTCTCTCTCTCTCTCTCTCCCTCCCTGACTTTTCAACTAGCTTCTTGTCCACGTGGACTGATTGCCTACGTGGCAGTCCGAGTTAGGCCTCAGAATTAGGGAGTAACATGTATGTAGTAGATTTATGTGAACAATACATCTGAAATTTATCTGTCAAGTTGTATAGTTTATCAAATTTTACTTTATCTCGTTGTTTAATTACATAATTTGTGAAATTGGGACTTATTCTTTCACTGTATTGGACAATTTGTGGTATTAAAATGCACCATGTAATTTGACAGTAGCTTTTATTTGATTTTTTTATGAAATTATTTTGTTGTAACGGGTTGTATTACACTTTTTATCGAACCAGAACTTGTTAAAAATATTGATATAGAATTTATTGTAGATGATTTTTTGTTTCAATACATCATCGGGAACAACTTCAAATTATATGAAAATTTCTTTCAATATTATCTATAAATTTATTATATTGACTTTCTTAAATTCTAACAAGTGCGCTCTAAATTCTTGGATCGACCCTTGCCTACACAACGCGAAAATAAGCATTATATGGTTATCAAAAATAAGTTACAAGATGCAAATTGGGCACAATTAAACTCATCGTCAAGACAGTATTTTTATGCTAATGATAATTTACATAATTGAGCACTTCAATAAAGCGCGAAACAGATAATGAAAGGAGAACTTGTTGAATTCTGAAGTAGGTAACCTGCTATCCAGAGTTTAGTTCACAATTTGACTAGGTGCTGAAATTTCTTCGAATATAAGTACGAAGAGAAGCAGAAGAATTTCCGGAAATTGCAGACGGAGGTAAATGGAACAGTTGCCGGCGAGGAAGGGTGACGGCGAGAGTGGAAAAATGAAGTGATTCAGTCAAGTGGGATTTCAGAGGAATTGGGTTCGACCCCGGGTTGGTAATTCTGCTTGGCCAATTCCACTATATGAAAATGATAATTGGAACAAATAAATTTTATTATTCTGAAAAATAATTTTTTGGGACAATTATAATTTTTGTACATGGTAGTATTTTAGGACGTGTCGAGATGGCTTTAAGTGAATCCAAAGCCAAGGAAATATTGATTTATTTTTATTATATTACAGGATTTGTGTCAACTTTAAAGTCAAAATTTTCGCTCCTCGCTAAGTTGGAGGGTATTGGGTTGGGACATGCTAAAAGAAAGTTTCTTGCTAAGTTGAGAATGGATTTGAGCAAGATGATTAATGTTGTTTTATAAAGTGATTAGTGTTAGTGGAAATTGCACCACCTATCTAATATTTGAAAAATATTCATACGATATATTTTTAACATTTTTTTATACCATAATTACTATAAAATTTAAGTAAATCTGAAATGTAAAAAATAACCCAACTTCTAATAGTATTAAATATGGTAACTAAATTTACTCCACCAAACATTCCCTTTCAATTTACCCCGTTGCAAGCAACTGAGGATTTTTCATCTTCGCCATCATTTTCATTGCAAGTCGAATCAGGATTCTACAACAAACTCTCATTCTTAGTTGGAGGAAAAAAAGGAAATGAACAGATATAATCCTTGCATAAGAAGTTTCAGCATCATTCTTTGAACCTATCGTATGTGCTCTGTCTTACATTCAATGAATCCATTTATGCATGAAATCTGGAAAAAAAAAAATACATTCACATTCAAAGTTTCATAGTGCAATGTGATATCGCCTGTTCATGGAATCCCATAGTAATATTGTTCAATGATAGACATCAAATATTTGCATACACATTAACTAGAAATGGTCCCAATGCCTATGGTAACATAAATTTAAAATACTGTAACTTGTATACAACGACTTGATTGATAGTTCACGTTGTCAAGATCTCATAGTTGTGCAAACTAAATTAAATTAATGTAATATTCGATTGATTTTACATTGATGGCAGAACATTGCATAACAAAAACGATTAAAAAATATAAAATTTATGTTTCAGCAACAGCCTAAGATTCCGATTCTTGATGGACAAAGGTAGAAGAAATGAACTAAGAGTTTCGCCGCAGCTTGTTTCCTTAAGTTTGCCCATATTGATTTTTGAATTTTGTATGGATTGGGTAGAGATATTAATTGCGTAATGAGTGATAATTCAAAAAAATTCAGTTAATGAGATCTAATTTTGGAATATAGTATTTATTAAGATATTTTACATGTAAGACAATATTTTTTAATTATTAATACATAACATAGTATATTTTGAAATCTTATTTTGTAAAGAGGTAAATACGATCTTTCCGTTAATATTTCTTGTTGTCCATGATCATCAAGTTAGAATATTGCATTGCAATTTAGTCCAAAATATTAATGTGCATTTAGTTATTAGGTCTGAATCAATGACTATCTTTGTCTAATCTATAATCATTTTTTGGACGATTCTAACTTTATTACAATTCAATTATTTCAATAATACCTTACATTTCGTTTTTAATATATATTTAATGTATTTAATCATTTTGAATAATATTATTATAAATTATTTTGTCAACTGTTTAGTTACTTTCAATATTCATTTGGTAGATTCATTTAACTTGTGTGCTTTCACCACATAAAACTTAATTGCAAATTGTAATAAATACTACAAAATTCTTGTTCGTGTATGAATTCCCTAATACTAATTCTGAATTAATTAACACTCATATTTATTTAATTAATATTCATATTCATTTATGCATTTTTGTGTTATTAATTATAATTATTAGTTAAATAGATTTTCACATTCAAGAATGAATTTCATTATTTACATTTATGTATGCTAATTAGCATCCAGTTTCACTTAATTGGAAATTAAATTATATTAATTTAGCATAAATGATTTAATATTCATTATCACGTATATATTCCCTAATAGTAATTCTAAACTAATTAGCATTCACGTTAATTTATATATCGTATTTGCTTTAACCATTTGAACAATATTCTATGAATTTTTTTGCCAACTATTTAGTTATCATCAATGTACATTTGACAAATTTATTTCACATGTATACTTTAACCACATGAAACACAATTATAAATTGTAATATATACTACAAAATTCTTATTCATGCACATATTTCCTGTTATTAATTCTCAATTAATTAACGTTAACATTCACATTCATTTAATTAATATTTATCTTCAAATATTACTTGTACAACATTTCACAATAACGTGCAACGTATACAACTCTGACTAGTATTTATAAACATTCAAGTCACTTTTATTTTTCTCAAAATTCTACCTATTTATAATTTAAATAATGTATAACATTTTCAATAATGTGCTCGTTAGGACATCCCAATGCATTTCATAGATTGCAATATGTGCGACATTTATATGAATAGATTTTTGGTCGACGTGATGTTGATATCAAAGGAGTAGACAATCAAATATAAATTTAGTCTACGATGAATTCTATCCATATTCCAATATTTATGCATACTCGTCTTTTATTAACATTAAAACAAAGATCATAATTATTAAGCCCTGTTTGACTGCCTTTAATTTGGCATTTTGAAGTGTTTTCAATTTATTGAACAATGGTGTGTTAGAAAATTACCTGCCCGCCGACAGACTTTAATTTATCTTAAAACACTTATACCCGTTGAAAAATACATTTTGATTCATGCGATTAAAGAACCAATTCGTAATTACAACATTGCCTTTTTTGGGCATTGTGACAAAAGCTGCTGGGTAGTTTTGGGATTTTACAAATTTGCATTCAAAAAAAATTTCAATCGTTCCACATGATAGTTCAATGATAAAACTGCACATAATCAGATCGGACCGACCAGAGAACCAACAAACTTAATAGTTGATCTGGGTGATATTAATTGGTCTATTAGAACCAATCAAGAATCGCTTAGACTGATACATAACCCTTTGAACTGGACAGGTTTAGAGAACATAAAAATCCTACAAAACAAAAACTTATATCATATTTGCACAGGGAGAAATTTGAACATACACTGCTATATAAAACATCGAAACACTGACCTGTATAACATTTGTAAAACCTTTTGCAATAATGCAAGAGAAATATATACTCAGTTTTAGCAAAATGCCATAAAATAAAATATATATTATCATTCTTTTTTAGAAAAAAAAAAAAAAAACCCTTTTGAGTATTTCGTGTAGTTCCAACGCTTCTTTCGCTTCCAAGATAAATTCTACTATTTGTGGTAATTAAATTATGATCCAGTAATGTTCAACTTGTTAAATCAATGATTAAGAGATTAAATGATATGTTTGGATAGATGATCGAGTCTAGTTTGATAACTGCGACAAATATCAAGTATAGTTCGACTCGATCCTAAGCCACTGTTCGAAATCCATAATCTAAAGATTTATTTTTGTTCAATCTCATTTTTAATTACTATTTTCTCAATAAAATAATTTTACACTTAAATTTAAAAATTTTCTATTTAAAAATTTTCTCCACTTTTAATCATACGAGTCTATTGCACGGGCAATGTGATTTCTTTAGGTAACATTAGCGTTTCAAAAATATATATTTCTCTCATTTTTTGTAGCTTTTTCTTAAACATTGAAGGAATAATATAGTATTTTTTTCACAGTTAACAATTAAGGATTTGGACGAGTTGTACTAAAATTATACAATAAAAAAAACAAAATTAAAACCGCATAAAATCTAATTGACTTCATTGAGAACTTTGTCTAACTCAAATCGAATTAGACAAGCTGCACGCGAATTTCAGTTTGTCATGTGTGACAGAAGAAAAGCGGATGGAAATGTATAACCAGTCGTGTTGCTTATGTATCATAAACATATGC
>CAIGRN010003318.1:0-73043 GCA_903798345.1 Fraxinus anomala | reverse complement strand
CATTCCCGTCTCTTAGAAAGAGCGGGAAAATGACTCGACTGCCTTATCCGTCACTGAAAAACAATCTGGTGACATGTTAGGCTACATTCTCACCACCGTGGTGGACAAATCTGTTTGGAAACACAGCTTATTTTGAATACTAGTTCTTTTTTTAATTGTTCATCCCCAAGGAAAAGGGTATAAATCTGGACATAATCTTTAAAACAAACTCCAAAAATAGTTGAAAAGAATCTAATGAACAAGAGTATGAATAGCTGAACCACCAAATCTCAATCGGATTAAATCTGATCAGCTAGACCTGCTATCACTAACAATGAATACACCTGCAACAACACAAGAAAACTTTAGTCACTCGCAATTATACATTTTAAATTTAGACACAACAGAATAAATTTGCTTAAGCGGCTCAGATATTTGCAATTACTTACGTACAAGTAATGACACGGACATAAGATCCTTACATCTTGGACATAACAGGGTCGTGTCAAACTAAATGCAGACGCACATTTTACAGGCATCATTCATATCAAATTTCTTGGGAAAACATCTAGTGAAGAATGTGCCTTGGTAAAGTGAAGAATGAAATCCTTGATATGTAGAAATGGAAAAAGAAATCATAGGCAGGAGCAAAGCTATTTATTCTAATGAACAAATCGAAAGTTCAAGACCAGGCCTATTTCTAACTTATGTATGTCAAATGATATGCAACATATGTACTGAATATATTCCATTACATACAAAAAGTGACTAAGACTGGAATTTGTAGTCTTAGTCTTGCTAACCTATAACGGTGGCATGTTGGATTGAATACTCAAGTTCTTACTGAAATGTTCTCCAATTACAAGATTGGCAACAACAACTTCACTCGAGGACTTCGACAAGTAGAAAACTTCAATTGGTTAGATAAACATAGAATTACTACCTTTTGATACTATCTCGGTCGTCAGGTCTTAATCAAGTAATTCCTTGGAAATATGAGGTCAAATATGTTTGAAGTTTCATTATCAATTCATAAAAAGGTTTGCCTAATTTTGTAGTTTTTGTGTGTGAAGAAATAGTTTATAGATGAGGAGTATGCATGAATACTGAAGAGCAACAAAAGTAATTCTTTGATTCTAATACAAATTACAAAATAATGCTAGTCCTTGACAAATGGAAAAACTATATCTTCGAATAAATTGATGCATCTGGTGAAAACAACATATCCTATTTTTGTAAGCCATATCTCAAAAATCAATACATACACGTTAATACTAACGCTTGCTTATAGACAAGTCTGTCTAATTCCACTGTATAAGAAAATGACTTACCACATCAGAACTTGGCAATGCCTGGTGAAAGGGCGAGAGAAATCCCTAAATTTGAGCAGTAGAAATATTAATATATGGAACATGCCAATGACAAAGTCCAATTACACTAGATGGAAGTAATCCTCATGTTGTTGATCTGGTCAATGGTTTGTTTATTGACTCTTTCCTGTACCAATTCACAGCTTTGTATGAAACTAGGTTGATTCGTGGATGCCAGAAGTCGAGCCCACATCCTGTCTGTCAACTTCACCGTGTTTTGAGTCTCTGTCACACACTGTAAATCCACACACACAAGTAAAGATCTTGGATACTTGTCTGTTTATATAAAGTGCAAAAACATGCTAGATTTATCTAAAATAATGTATCTACAACCTCCCCAGATAAATTGTAGTTACTGTAATGTGTAACCAGGGAGAAGTCACTCCAATGGGGCTCATCACAGTGTATGTACAGTCTTATATTCAAATCTTCCAACCGCCATAATATCTATGTGCCTATTCTATATATTGCCTTTAAAGATTCAGTTTCGGCATCTACACACTATTTGCGAAGGGAATAGAAAAAAGTGTCAAACCAAGCAACAGAGCAATGCGAGAGTTCCATTATGACTAACAAACTGACAATTCATTGTCAAACAATGGCTCAGAAAAAAGATGATGAAAATCGTGACTGTTTCTCCATAATGCATTAATTAATTACTTAATAAGAAAAGAAAAAAGACAGTTATGTTAAGCCAGCAACCCAAAGATTGAAGATAAATTCCTAAAATCAATTTGTGAATATTAATTACTGATGGGACAGGTGCTGGATCATGCTCTGTGTTATGTTCTATTCAAACTAGAACGAGATGGATTAGGAAGTAAACTGCATGCACCATAAAATGCTTACACTGATTGGAATATAAGCATGTCTGCTGTTTACAGGCCCTACAGTGAAGCCCGTGTATCCTGCCATGGCTCCATGCACGGCACTTTGCGCAAGAAGTGTGCAGTAGATGTTATCTGATGCATTACTTGGAATAGCTCGAATCATGTACGTAGGATCTGCAATGGAAGTAATATAAAATGGAAAGTCGAGTTCAGTGCAAAAAGAATGCATATACAAGATTAGAATGTCAGTAACAGTAATGAATGTCCAGTTACTGCATTCAGATATGCCAGTAGAAAGAGTAACTACAAAATGGCATATGTAAACATAACCCTCTGTAATAGGCATCTTAATATATACATATATCTAAAAGAACTTTACAGCAACAATCTCCCTGCTCGGCTGGAAAGGAAGGAAAAGAATAGGTGATATGATGAAATAAAAAGAGAGGACTGTTTTAGCACCAGAGTAATAATAGCTTGGGCTTCTGAATATATTTTTCACCAAAATGACCGGATACAAACTTAGTATTTATAGAAGATCCTTACAAAAGCCATGCTTCACGAAAGGCAAAATCCAACATAGTTCCATTATTCAATGCTACATTTGACTTTAAGCTGCTGGGCTAAACAGTTGAAACTGAACATAAGAACCAAAGAAACAAGTTATGTGGTCGATTTTCCCTCAATGTAAACATGTTCCAACCTTAATCCTGCAATCCCCTACTCAAAGAAGCAGAAAGCACATACCAGGATCAAATAGCACATTACTTATATACTCCAAGTTTATATTGCTCATTAATAGATGAAATTTCTTGGTTGTGAAAAGGGTGACTTCATTTACTATTGAAAAGAAAAGAAAAAACTTAAATATAGTTAAATCAATCCTAACATGGGTAATTTTCGCAGATCCCCTTATTCAGTTAATGACTATGGAAAAATGGCACTTGGCCACCAGATAAAGACCCTTTCCTGTTAGATTTCCATCCATCAATTGTTATAGGTATCTTCACATTATATGCGTCAAAATACTAAATGTCCATGGCGCTTTATTCCTTAGACATCCTCTCCTCACCTTCATGTACTCTTCTCCAATTACAATAAATTTCCACGTCAATACTAGTTACACCATTCCCCACCAAGATCGCTACTGCTGGACCAGGTCATTACCACTGCCAGCGCTGCAGCTGCCAAACCAGCCTCAACAAGCATCCCAACCTTCCAACCTTTAAAGCATTATTTTTCTTTCTGGACCAATTACAGAGTCCATGGAATGAGTGCTTTGAAGGGAAAGTGGTTACTATAGTTTTTAGGTGAAATTTTAGATGATTATTCTTCCAAAATGGAATCTGCTGATAGAGTTTAGCTTTGGGTAATAAATTTTGGGATAAAATTCTACCATCATTAGCTCAATTGTCCATTACCTGATTGTAACCCTACCATACCTGTTGTGCCGAACTTAACTGCCCAGATCCAAATGGAACTCTTGTAGTGGATTTGTTAGACATGGTGTGGTCTGGTTCTATTGGTAAATCAGGGTCGTGATGAAGGTTTTCTGTTACCAATGAAGTCAGTGGGGTGCTGATTGGCAGTAAATTTTGGTAGTGATGTTCTGTGACAGTGATTGTGCATACAGTACTAATATTAACGATGGTAATGCCAGTGGCAGTGAATGGCTTGTGGCATTGGTCTACTGAATATGAAAACTCTTTCTTTCTTCCCCTTAATGCATCAACAGGTCTGAATTGACAGTATTGAAACATGGTTGTGATGGCAATAATAGTATCGTGGTAGGTCATGGATGTAGCGTCAAAAAATAATGCAGTGTCTTATTTCCCATGAGATTGTGGGCTTGTACAGATTGCCGGTGCTCAACTTTGTGCTGGTGTCCTTAGTGAGCCACCGGATGATAGTGTCGACGACTCAATTGGATGCTTTATAGAAATGATTATTTTTTCTTGGGGTGGATTATAGACACAGTTGATCAGTCTAAAGGGAAAAAAGGAAAGAAATTCTGATCAAAGGATGAAGTTATCTATCAGTGAATCTAGGAAGGAATCATAGATGAAAACCTATCAGAAGGGTGTCTTTTTATGGTGGACAAGTGATATTTTTCTACTCTGAAGGACTTGGGAAAATTAAACATTTTGAAATAAACAAACAGAAAGACGGTCTACTAAAATTTAGTATCATGTAGAACTTTGAAAATACCTATATATTTCATATTGATCGCCATCTTCTGAACATTTGTGAAATGATCCTGCCACATTACACATATATCTAAATTCAAATTATTGAATTCGTAGTAGGAAAGAAACTGGGAACGCAGAGCTGCTAGAGCATCCCTTTTTAACAAAAATGCAATTAATTATACAATAAAGTAGATCCAGACACAAGAACAGTGCCAATTGCCATCATATATCATAACATGTCACCGTAGCTGTATGGACAGACAATGAAAATGTTCCGGACAAGAAAAGAAGAAAACTAGGTATTTAACTAGAACAACATATACATATGATAGGTTCTTTGGGTCCAGCAACACTACTAAATATCTTATTTGACCAGAGAGCAGATAAAAGAATATCATACTGCAGAAAATAAGGTTAAAATACAATTCAACTACAGATACTAATGAAATGATGGAATAAAAAAGAAATGCTGAATTAATTTACTCTTTTCTATCATTCAACTCATATTCCTGTAATGAATGCAGGACCACAAAGCCAGCGAATCTCCCATTGAAGATCATCAAGCATCGCTGACAGCAGTACTTATTAACAGAAACCAAAATGGAAGATAAACAGAAACAACCAAGTGCATTTTCTAAGAGAACCACAAAGCCAATGGAACTCCACTTGATGACCATCAACTCATCAAGTACTGTTGACAAGCAACACTTATAAAGGGAATACATAAAATCGTCTGCTGGGTACCTTAATCTTTTGTGTCAACCAAAGCCCAGAATCCAAAAGTAATCTGTTTCCTGATGCATCTTTCTCATCAACTGCATGCATGCTCTGAGCAACATAGTCCTGCCCTGCTCCTTCAGCCAACACAATAACAATATGCCCATTTTCTTTCAGCCTCTGTTCAACAAATTCAAAGAGCCCACCCTGGCCTTCCAAATAGAATGGGGACTCCGGAATCAAACAACAATCCTGTCATGATTTTATTACTGTTAGCGAACTTGCTTCATTTGTAGGGACAGTTATGCAGTCACACCCTTTCAGAGTTTCAGAGAATCCAAACCAGCAAACAGAAATTTTGTTTCCATGATTGAAAGAATAGTCAAGAAGATTTTTCAAATACTAACCCAAACAAGTTTTGAAGAAAAAATCCTATCACCATTTTGCATACACAATAATGGGTACAATTACAACATCTTAAATAAGTCTTAGTAGAAATTCTTAAAAATGCTTCAATCTATTGCGACTGAATTTTAATACCCAAGATTACCCACAAATTTTGCCAGAGAAGCAAAATAGTATTAGACACACACACACACAGTTTGAAGTATCTTACCACATCTCGACTAGCCAAGGTTGCATGCATAGCAATGAACCCTATGAGAATTCACAATCAGTAAAATAGCAATAAGAAATTTAGGTTGACAAATCTGTTACGAGAAGAAACTATTAGCTCTTATCACACACTGCTAAGCTACCTACCACTGTATCTACCCATGAGCTTCACAATTCCGACTCCATTTTCTACACTCTCAACCTCCACATGTGCAGCATTTATAGCCCTCTGAGCCTCCTCCACAGCAGTATCAAAGCCAAAAGATTTGTCTATCACCTACAATGAACAGATGAGGGGGGCAAAAAATAAAAATTACTTCCTGTTATGGAGTTTAATATTTTTTAATTCAAGAAGACTACTTCAAAATAATCAAAATCAGAAGAACCAACAAACCTACCAAAAATAATGTCCTCTTCACTTCAATTAACACATAAATTTGTATGCAATGGAAAATTCAGTAGGTCGCTTTCAGATATCTATCGAACTTCAGGTATACATAGAGAATTCACCAAAAGCAAACTCATACTAAAATTGTTTTCGACAAAATCCAATGAAAATAATACAAGAATGGGTTTACTAATGGATCATGTTTATATAAACCCATAAATAGATTTTGCATCTAATGGGTTCAAAATCCTCGACCCCTAGCACATCATACTTACTATCAGATCAACTAGGACAAGCCAAATGTAAGTAAGTTAAGCTGAGGCAGAGGACTATATCAGAGGTAATGAATTATTCAAGAGCAGCTTTTGATTTAAATTTTATCCTATTCCTTGCCATTAAGATGACAAACAGTGCCTAACCAATAAGGAAAGGAACTAATAACATTAATGATAAGGGATACAGAATTGAAAGCGATGACCAAAAGGTACATTTATCAATTTTACCAACCAGACTGAAACATTAAGAAATACAGCTAATGGAACTTACAGCAATATCATTATCAATTGTCTTTGGAATCCCAGCTACTGCGACTCTAAGACCACGCTTTTCAACTTCCTTGACAAATAGAATGAAAAACATTTTGTCACAACATCATCAACAAGAAAAATAAATTAATAGAAAATGAGCTTTCAATAATTACCTTATAAATTGCAGCTGCTCCTTTTTGAGTACCATCCCCTCCAATAATGTAAACCTGAAATCCAGCAAAGGTCAAAAAAATTTCCAATTTGCTTTAGATCAATGAACAAGCCAATGGAAAAGGAAAAAGAAATTCACCTGATTTATCCCCCGGTCCTGAATATTGTCAACTATCTTGTTGGTATCATGACCTCCTCTTGAAGTTTGCAGGAAGGTGCCACCACGCTTATGGATATCGTTAACAACTTTAGGTGTCAATTTAATGGTATTTTTAGAGTAGAACCCTCTAAATCCTCCCTGAAAATTTTCGATTTGTTAACTAAGCCGACTTGAAAGTTAGCAAGGTCGTGCATAGCCATCTATACATGATTCTTTATAAATACCATAACCTTGTTGGTTTTGGAAACCTGGGTAGAGTATTTCAAAGTAGAGGATAAAATACAGGGTTTCATTAGTTTCATTTTAGTCGTGACCAACAGGAGTTACCTTAAGATTACAAGATCAATAACATCAAAATGACATCAAGATAACTTGCAGAGGTCGTATCCTACAAAAATTTTGTTAAATTTAAAAGACTAAACTTGCATTTCAGTGAAGTATAGAAAATAATCACAGAAACCATGAATATGACACATTTTAGTTACTTAATTTATTTTATCGTAAGAAAAAATTTCATTCATTGATTCAACATATACGTGAATAAGAATAAAAGCATGTGTGAATTTATAAATCTAACCTCAATTCCAAGTATATCATCAACTCCATACATATAATTCAAACCGCATACTATCTCACGTAACACTGTATTGATTCCTGGGCATAAACCCCCACATGTCACAATACAAGCGCGCACTTCTTCCGAAGTGAAATAAACCTAAAATCAGATAAAGGAAATGTTTACACCACAGCCATTCAAGAACATTATGATATCCAAATCCATTATGGTAAATAACAATAATATCCAAATATTATTTGGAAAACTTTACGTGCCTTTTCTCGAGGCCCTGCACGTCGAAAGTGTACTCCCCTAGGACTTTCCTTCTGAACAACAATCTGAATACAAAACACAACATCAATTGACTTGTATAAACTCATATCCACTTATTAACTATAAAAAGAAGATAGAAGTCATAAACTATTATGCCTTCTGTGCCACCATATCTTCGGGGCTGACAAATGTTTTCCTGTCACAAAATAATACACAAGTGCATAAGAAGAAAAACCATCAAATTTCTCATAATAGCATGCCAAAATCTTAACCATAACAATAACACCTCAAATAAAGATCTCTACTTTTTCATCAACAAATAGCTTACTTGACGATGGCATAAGCTTGGCTCTTTTTCAATGGATTTGAATATGACTGAAAAGAAAACAAGAAGAAAAAAATAGGGCACTTTAAGAAATTGACAGGAAATTGATAAATTACATTTGAAACGCATTATTTTAATTTCTTGAGCAAGAATTACCGGTAAATCAGGGAGAAAATTTGTTAAGTGAGGGACGTCTTCGATGATAAAATCGGAAATTTGATCTTCGTTAACATTAACATTGCTGCCGCCGGAAGTTTGAGCTCTGATTCTAAGTGAGAATGGTTGGCGCGAATTACAAATAAACAACGGTTTTTTTGCAGAGAATTTGGAGATGAAGTTTGGATTATGGAAATCGGAAAATGATTTGAGATTTCTATTAGAATAATTGGAAGGAATCAAAGTTCCAGAGAGAGGTAACAACGGATTTGCGTTGGAGCTGAGAGCCATTTCCATTTTTGTTGGGTTTTCGGCTTTCAGATCAATATGTATGACTTTAATCTAGCCGAAAACCATGTCATTACGGTTTCTAGTCCTCTCTATTCCTTTGTTCCTTGTTTGGTTGCACTTTAACAATTTCATAGAGAGTAAATTATTTTAGTTTTGAGATCTCTCTAATTGATAACGATTTATCAGTTTCACTAGTTTTGACCAAATCGTTATAAATATTAATTTCTATCGTGTCATCTACAACAATATCATCGACGTGCATTTCAGTGATTACTTGTTCCATTTAAGTTTATATTATTTTCTTCGGAAGGTTTCATTAAGACACCCAAGTTGTTTTGAGCTACCTTAATCAACACAATAAATTGGATAGTAGTTGAGAATTATGACTAGCAGCTGATTCTCTCATGCTCGCTTGACTTGATTTAAGGAAAAAAAAAAAAGGAGACTCACTTTGATTTAGGAGCCACTAAATAACGAAATGCTTAACAATGTAATGGTAAAAATTATCATAAATCAAAATCCAGAAAACCAAAATTCACAGGTGAATGGCTTCATTATTCCAATGTTAATTTACAGTCAAAATTTTATTTAATGGTAAAAAAAACTAGGACTTCGTACATAGATTCCTTTCTTCTTTTCAATGTGCTTCGCATATACTTCTATATTATTTACTTTTATTTTTTCTTCTTCTTCGGAATAGAAAGAAAAATAATGAAATATTTAAGCATATTAGACGAGGAAAGTCTTCTTTAATAAAAAAATATACTCGGAACAATGTGTGCTTAATGTAAAAGATTAATCTTCGTAACTTCAATTAAGACACCTAATTGCTCCAAATTCCCACACCCATTCGTAACCTAAATTTTTCATGTCATTGGTAAAAGGAAAGATATGAATGTCCTTTTTGAGAGGCATAACCTTACTTTTATTCTCATGTGAGTTTTTTGATCAAGAAGTGCAAAAGTAAAGGCGCATCGTGTAATATACGAAACCTCGAAAAATAAGATACTCAAATTTCAACACGTTTTATCAAAATTTTATAACATTCCCATTTTAGAATAAAACTTCTTTTACACCAAGTTTGTACATTCCCCTCACAATAGGAGATGGCCTGCTTTAAAAAAAAAAAAATCGAGCCCCCTCCGATTATGAGGGGGGCTGTCAAACTTGGTGCACACTTTTGAATGTACACCAAGTTTGATTGCCCATTTTAACACGAGTAATGTTTTTCAAGTCAAGTTTATTTGACCTTATTTAAGCTCGTTAGGCTCCATTATTTGGTATTATAATTTTTAAATAGTATTTTTTTAGAATAGACGATTGAAAAAAAAAATCGATTTACGTGTAATATTATTTATTGGAGAATGTGATTGAAAAGAAGATAGAAAAAAATGTAGGGGTCAAACGGGGACTTAAGTTTCTGTAGTAGTTTTTTCCTACCATCTAGGAGTTTCTCATGTTCTTGGATGGGCGTGTAATAAAATATTACAGGAAATGTACTTTTTTGGGGGCGGGGGGGGGGGGTGGGGTACTCGAACACCAGAGAGGAATTGAAACCCCGGGCTGGGACCCCTAAGAGATCTTCCTTCACTAGGATCAGAAACTAGTGACTGAAAAGATTTATGTCTATTTCAATGCAATATTTTCATTTATAATTAGTAAAAACTGATCCAAAGCTTTTTGTTACACACCGGAAGATAATGAATAAAGAAAATTTCCCATAAAGATACTAATTTTCTGTAAATTGAGCCTTCCAGTCCAGTGAGACATTAGAACCTGGAAACCATACACCTGCATTACCTTAATCCTCTTCCATTCTCGAGGATGACACTCCTAAAGAAGAAAATGATCGATCATATGTTGGATGACATCTGCACCCTCACTGTGCATGTAATGCTCTTTTACCTGAATAATTTTTAGATGCGACCAAAAATCAGCGTCTTATTTGAATACTCGACAAGAAGTAGTAATGATACGATATGAAAGATAAAGACAGTGCTCTGACTCCTAAAGCTGGGAGTGCAAATGCTATGCCACGTGGTACGTTGTTTGAACAATAAAATATCCTACCAAAGACCTCGTGCTCAAAGTATCACTAATGGAATTACAGCAATTGTAAATCCCAAAATTGCCTGGAGAAGGAAATGGGATGTTCTCTACATTCAAGACTTGTGCCCCACTACTATCGAGGCTTTTCCTATGTTGAAGCACAATAGGGATGGGTAGTCACGAAGCTTAAAACCTAACAATTTTCGCTTAGGTTGTTGCAGAATGATATCAGAGTTCAGTAATCGGAGCGAGGACACTGGCCTCCAGAGGAAATGTTGAGCGCTATATATGCAAGACTAGTGAAAACTACTGTCGAAGTTTTTTCCAAGAGGAAGTGAAAAGGGACAGGTCGTCACAGGGTCCAGCACCCGACAACATTGAGTAGGCTTGACTCGTCATTGCATCAATATCTTAGTGGAAGTGCAGAGAGGAATTTCTATCATTTATTCCCTCTCCCACAAGAGATAGCAACCTCACTGTTCCCCTAGCAGTATTCTGTGTACGATAGACATGCATACAGTAACATATACAAGCATGTAGCAGTAAAGAGAGAGGGAGTGAAAGAGACCTGAATAACACTATGTGCAGCAAATTTAAGCTTGCTCCTGTGGAAGCTGACGTCTACTTTTTCCCATGTCAAGCGAGATAGGCCAATCACCAGCTCCTCTGCATCACGTAACCCAGCATAAAATTAATGCATCATTCAGAATTAATGAACATAAATTTTCAAAGGGGCCAATGAGAAATCCACTACACAAGAAACAAAGCTTTGAGTAAGAGATTGGCAGAGATAAGTTAAAATGAGAAGTGCATACAGCTTGTGAAATCCCCAAGAGATCATAGAAGAAAACAATGTAATAGATCTACTCGTAAAGCATTAACCATGAAGTTCCTGAATTTTGTCAGGAAAAAAAAAATTATAGGAAATTCAGGTGGTACTAAGGTCCATCGAGTTGGCCTGTTTGTGGCTCCAAGTTGCTTTTTTCTTTTATTTCTTCGTGGGAATGTAGGGACAGATTTTTTCTATGTATATCTTTGGCAAGGGGAAATCTAACTATATTAACAGCATTAAAGTTACTGATTTAATGACATGAAGCATGATTGAGAAATCATCTAGAACATAAATCACGTGCCCCTAAAATGATTAAAGCATGTAAAAGTGTGCACAAAACAGAAGGCAGATGAAATAATCCTCCAACAATAGTTATTATATATTCACCATGCAGAATGCTCACATTATGGACTTGGCAGAAATAGTTTCCATGACATGCTAAATTCTTGGTGATCCTATATTTCTAGAAGGCTTTGAAGTTAAAAGTAACTGTCTGTTGGATTTTGCAGGAAATAAAAATTTAAAAGCCAAAGAAGTTACTTATTTGAAAAGAATTTCTAAAATGTGGACTTTACCTAGTAAGTTCACCTAGAACAGCTTACCGAATACTCAGGACTCTTTTAAATGAACTGCTAAAATCCTTAAATTGAGAGTATTTCCAATCATATTCTTAATATTTAAGGATAAAATAATCATTACTGCAAAATCATAATCCCACTTTTAGCAGTTCAGATAAGTGAAAAACTACATTTTGGCAGATAGAGTACCAATAAATCTTCATTCGGATGTGTAGGGATCACCAAATGACCAGGTGAAAAGAGAGATGCAACCAACAAAAGCAGCAGCACAGACAGATGTTAAAGAGCAGCATAAAGTCACATAATTATTGACCAGGGCGTGAAAATGACTTACAAACCTTCCAGCTCATCTAAACCATCATCATCTGTGGAAACAGACTCACGCTGCTCTCCATCGCTTGCTTTGCAACGCTCTTCATAAACAATATGAGGATATTTTTCATCTAGAGAATCCTCCCACTGAGAGAGGATATTTTACAGTCATGCAAATCGCAATAACAATGTATGCTTGATTAACTGAATGGTGATAACATACCTTGGGCAGTTCAATATTACGTCTTATTGATGATGTTCTCCAGCCCACTATATCTAATTGAGATTTTCTGAAGGAAGACAAGATGCTAGATGCTAGAAACCAACAAAGTGTAAAATCTAGTAAACATTTAGCCCAATAAAATAAGTAAATATAGTAAGGTCCACAAAATCAGGATACGGTCATAACCAACATTTGAATACGCCACCCGGCGTTGAAATGAACGCAAAGCAGACCTGCATAAATGAGTTGTAAACATAGAAAGACTTGCATGTCACACGTATTCATGCATACACATGAATATCTCGAAACAGCATGGAGAGTTTCAAATCTAATCAACATAAAAGAAGAGGGTAGAAGAAACATACATAAATTGTAATTCTCCTCTGTCTTCTAGCATGCATTTTAATAATGGAGGCTTTCCTTCATCATCATCTGTAAGAAAGAGGTGCCGACCCGTTCTTCTGAATATCAAATGAATTACACAACCAGCTAATCTCTCAAAAGCAGGTACTCCAAAAAGAAATGGTACCTAACAAATAGACAAAAAGGCAATTAATGCTAAAACAAATCCAAGAATTATGACTCTGATTCCGCATGACAATCAAGAGATTCAGAACTGGTTTAATATTAAAAACGACTTAAAGATCAGCAGTAATGCGGTGTCAGGATCAGGATCAGAACATCTCTTCTCCCTCAAAGTTGGGGTAACAGATCGAAAAGAACAAAAAGTTTTCTATATCAGAAACTGGTGTCATTCACGACAAACCCAAATACAGACTTTTTTTCCCTTCATCGACGCAATATAGGTTACGGTCTTGTCCCCTCATAAAAGATTTAACCACGATAGATTCATAAAACTCATAAGCAACCAAGTGTAAACTATATTCAGCTCACATTCAGAGATCTAATGTCTTTGATAGCAACAATAAGGCTTAGTTTGCATCCTACAGGCCAAGTTCGTCCTTGCAAATTCGACATGCTAATTGCGAAAAGGATACAAACAATGCAGTTTACCAAAAAGTCCAAGAAGTTAAGAAGATAGTTTTCCAAGGGCCAACAGTCCTTGAACTCTAATATGCAATCCCAAAAAATGGGCATCCAGCTACCCACATGCTGAACAAGCAATTCCATTACCGAACTGTCAAGGTAATTCTACAACAATCTTAGCCAGGTATAGTAAAAAAATTCCCAACTCACTACATCCCCAAAACATCACAAATCTATTTGGTAACATAAAAGGGGCATGACATATAGGAAAAAATATTATCTGAAATTAATGCATTTTATCACTGTCTCAAGCTTTCAACTTCTATATAAAATGAGAATCCCTACAACAAAAAAACAAAGCAACTAGGTACCTGCTTATTACCCCTTGAACCAAGATGAGGAGTAGCAAAAGTGATGAAGTTTATTGGTTCCAGACCAGCTATTGTACCATTTGACTCTTTTTCATAAGAAGTAGCTGATAACTCTGAGCATTCCCTATTTGGAGGTCTATATAATCTCCCAATGGCATATCTTGCCACTAATCCTCCCACAGAATGTGCTACAAAAGAAATTTTCCTTAAATCTGGCTTCCGTTTTATCACATCAAGTACCTATAATGCAGGTCTAAGTTAATATCGAAAGATTTAGACTAATATCAGCCCAAAGGAGGATCCATAGCCAAAGAAAATCAACCTCCTCAGCCAACCTCACGCCCATTACATCCACACCATCCAATGTCAGCTTAGCCATATTCCGTTCACTGCCTGCATACCAAATAATACCCTTTAGTAAGGTGAGATAATAAACCACTTTTAATTGACCGTGAAACACAAAAGATGTTAAATAATGCCTAACATTTTTCCAGATAATGGATATCTGAAGTACCAGTATTGAGTACACTAACTAAGTAAAAGTATGAACCCCATCTTATTTTCAAGATAAATAATCAAGTAAAAATTAATAAAGCCAAACCGCCTTGGCAATTTACATAATACAGTCTATTACATATAGCTACCGCGTAATCCTTGATTAAAAAAAAAAAACATGAAACTACACTCATGAATGAAGAGTAATTAACCAATCCATGGTCAACTTAAAGCCTTCTGAAGCTCCTTCATAGAAAAACTAAGAGGAAAATGTGGTACAAGTTTGAGGTTATTCTCTTCCTTAAAATAAAATCAATTATAAAAACGAGATAAATGATGACACTCTGAAATTCTAATCAATTATAAAATCACTATTCAAATCTTTTTTTTTTTTTTTTCAAAATAATGGTTCTCAAACAGGGGCTAAATGTTGTGTGTGAACAAAAATGCTCGCCAAGAAGAATTTTGCTTTATGAAATTCAACTGAGTGGAGTGTTTTATTTCAGAAACTCAGCCTACTCATGAATCCAGTGGTCATATTACGTTACAATTAGATAATTTCTCCAATCATAAGGTACTGAAGCGATTAAAAAGAATCACAGAAAACAGAGATCAGAACAGCGGGTACGTTTTCACTAATAAGATGTAAAACTCACAGTGAACGAAAACTTTATCTGGGAGCTTTGAAACAAACTGCTCGGCAGCGNAGAACAGCGGGTACGTTTTCACTAATAAGATGTAAAACTCACAGTGAACGAAAACTTTATCTGGGAGCTTTGAAACAAACTGCTCGGCAGCGAACTTCCAATCCCTGGCACTGCAACAATGTAACAGATTCAGGAAAACAGGCTATGAGGACAGTTTTTTGTATCAAAATGGACAGTATATAATAAATAATAGAGAAGCATTAAAGTCCGATAAAAAAAATTAGTAAAATCAAAAACCATAATAGAATTTGCAAATCAGATTGTGTATGAGAAAATCTATAATGTACACAAACAGTTAATTCACACTCTCAATTGTGCACAGATACACTGAAAGAAGCTACTAAAAAGAACAGTCTTTATCAAGGACATCCCATTTGTGGTTCTCCTTCATAAATAAGCTTAAATTCTAGTTAAACATTTCATATACACACACAATTGTGCACAGATACACGGAAAGAAGCTACAAAAAAAGAAATGTCTTTATCAAGGAGCCCCCGTTTGTGGTTCTCCTTCAGGAAGGAAAGCTTAAATTCTAGCTAAACTAAAACAGTACACTCCAATTCAATTTTTATATTACTAAAACTAGATTATTATAGTTAATGAAAAAAAAAAAAAAAAAGTATAACAGCCAGATTCCCCCCTCCCTCCAGAAGGACAAGTTGACCCCCCACCCCCTAATGAAACTTCAAACAGCGCTTAATCCAACTTTTTGCTGGAATTGAGCTTAATTTCATCGAATTGATGACTGATAAGCCTACATCAAAAGAAAAAATCAACAAAGATTATGCACATTTACATATATGATTTCACAAATTAAAAAAAAAAAATCAAAATCATTCATCCTGTCCAACCGCATTGATGTTTGAATCTTCTACTCGTATCAAAGTTAATTCAGTCAAATTTAAGATCTTTCAAATTCCTATCCTAAGAAACTTAAAACCGAAAACTGATACATACTAACATACAACTGACCATAATTTCAAAATATTCATGTTAATATACAATAAAATAAATATACCTTCCGAGAATACCGTGAACCATAATAACCAGATGATCAACAGAAGAGGCATCCGACTGTTTACAGCTATACACATCCTCCCCTCCATTCTCCGTTCCCGATGAACACACAAAGCCTTCTTTACCTTCGTTTTCCATTTCTTCACGTTCGATATACTAAATTAATTTATTCTAGTTTATTAATTTTAACTTCACCGACTTCTCATTTAACCAAAAACTGTACAAAATTCAAAACAAAAAAAGGAATATTTAGATGTTACAATTTATCAAATCAAAATTATTTTTGTATCGAATTGGAGTTATGAAATAATGAGAGTAGAGTTGCTGAAAGATGATCGTAAAAGAGAGAGCGAGAGAGAGAGAGTTGAGACAAGAGTGTGAACGTGGCAATAGATGAGTGAATACTTCTCCAATTGTACCTTTGCTTTTACGGTTTGTACAGTGGCGAATTTTATGCATGCGCAGAATCGGGTCAAGTTTGGAATTTGGACCAGTCATGGGTCGGCTGGTGTTTCTTTTTCCGGTTATTTGGGTGAGCTGGTGGTGTTGGATAATGTAGTGTTATCGATAATTTTCCGTAAAGAAAATAAAGAAAAAGGAGGTAAGAAATTGATTTTGCACACCAAGTAAAGCTTTTTTGTCAAATATTTTTAAGTTTTTTTAAATTATATTTAATCATAATTTTCACGGGACTTACAATTTTTTTTACTTTTTTTTTACTTATTAACCACACTTGTTTCAAAAAATTATTTTTTCCTTGAAAAAAAATTGAACCAAATAATATTTTTTATGACGGTTGAAATTTTCAAACAAAATATTTCAACTTGATGTTGATGTGGTTAATATTATGAGTTTAACTCTCGTCATTGTTTGAAAAAAAATACGTGAATTTGATTAGGACGTAAAAAAACATATTAAGCTACTGTTTGTTTCTCAATTTACTTCCATAAAAATGAAAAATATGATCGTTATCTGTCACATCAAACCATCAATTTTGACTTTCTATCTCTTGTGTGGGGTCTAATAACTACTATATTTTTTATTCTCATTCTATAATAATGTGCACCAAACGGAACTTTAGGAAAATTTAAATAGGTAAAAGAGACTTCTCGCAAGATGTTTATAATTTTAAATCAAAACAACGTACATTCTAGTCCTACTTGAAATTGGAGTTACGATCAAAATTCAACTATTTCATTTGAAAATTAATTATAGCGTGTGTTTGATTTACTTTAATTTTCATAAAAAAATCATTTTTCATCAAAAATTCTACTTTTGAGGTGTTTGATTGACAATTTTTTTCATGAAAAATATTTTTCAAATTTTGGTTATGTGATCATATTTACCTCAAAAAAAGGAAAACGTTTTCTTTAGGGAGCAGTGGTTTTTATTTTCTAGATAATTCATTCTCTCTTATCTATCATCTCTTTCTCATCGCACACCAATAAAAAATGGATATGTATAATATTTTTTAAATTGAAAACTAAATCAATTAAACACATTTACTTGATAATTTTTGTATATATAAATTTTAGACAATTAAATTTCTTAGAATTTATTTGTTTTCCGTGTAAATTTCATGTTTGCAATCAAACGCACCCTTAGAATGTAGAGAGAAAAAGTTCGACTTGTTATGACATTTGATAACCATCGTTATTTGAGTGACACAACTCAGAGATTTAAAAACAACATTGTTGCTTCCGAATAGAGTTCTTCATTTCAAATAACTCAATAATATTATTAGTTGTTAAAACTCCGTTCTTGTTTATCTTAAAAGAAGGTTAAATCGTTGGATTAGATGAATAACAAATGCACTTAAATCTCGATATGTGTATAGTTTTTATAAATGAATGATAACAAGACTTATATTTTGTTGATCTCATTTCTGCACGGATGATATGGTCAACAGTTATCGGCTCAACTCACATACATGTAGATAGTCTTCTGTGCATTTGGACAAATAGTTAGTAGCACGTGGCCTTATCTGATAGTAGGAAAGTAATCGCGAGTATTTTGACGGTCAAATCTGTCAACTTCTATGAATATATATAAGTGTGAGATAATTGAAAGACATGAGACATTAGTGTACGAGCACCGAGAGTTTATAGTATAATAAAACGAAAGAGCAATCTTACTCGGGTGTGTAAAATTACATACATTCAAATCTATAATATATTAAATATCACATCAAGTGACAATCATTTTTTTGGATGATTTTAACCATAATACAATTCAATTATTTCAATAATAACTTAATTTTCGTTTTTCAATATATAATAAATGCTACAAAATTCTCGTCATGTATTAATTTCGTGTTATTAATACTCAATTAATTAATACTTACATTAATCTAGATTAAATAAATATTGACTTGAAAAATCTCGATCTATATGAATCTATAGTTATTATAGATAAATTTATTTTATTCATGCATTTAGGAATTTTAATGAGTATTTAAATTCATATATTAACAATTAATTTTTATATACCAAACGTAGTATAAAAATGTTGCTCATTTGTAATAATTCATCATCGCAAAAAAATTGAATCATAGAAGTTGAGTTTTGAGAGTATAATTTTATTCTCTTAAGTTCATATCCTAAATTTTATTTTTTTCAATTCATTTGAGACTCATCAAATTCACCAAACAAATTGTAATCAAATATTTACTTTTACAGTACTTATAAAGTATTTCAAAATAACATGCAATGTACGTTCAACTTTGACTAGTGGCACTAAATATAGGTTTTTATAATAGAAGATGAAGAATGATTTCCGTTTGATGAAAAGACACGCGGCCTTATCCTGATGGCCAATGCATCTTTTCGGTGTCATTCAATCAATCATAAACTGAGAGCATTTATATTTTTGAAAAGTGGTCACCATATAGTCTAGGTCTCACATTTGTCAAATAGAATAATAAGTTGACCGTTTAGACGTTTGTTGTAGAAATGTCATATCAATTAACCATAGGAAAATTTTGTACAAAATATTTATTGGAAAATGTAAAGTGGGAGACGTCTTCCCTAATAAAGATGCTAATTGCCTCGGACCACTTCTGCAACATGTTATATCACTTCGCCTAGGCCGTAAATGGTCGACCTCCACATGGTACCTCAATTGAGGTGATGCATCACTTTGTTTGCCTTATTATATGATCTCAACTCGATCAGGTAAACAGTGATGTAAAGTTCGGGTTTGATTGAACTTGTTAGCTGACACATGACCGTTATTTATAATTTCATTAAAAAAGACGTAACATATCTAAATATTTTATTCAACTTTGATGTCACCCTCATCAAAAAAATAATTATTAAAGATGCTTTTTACATATTCATACTTAAAAAAATATGTCACGTGACAATTTCGATATATTATAACTAAAATAATTAACAAAAAGGATAGGGAGTATTATTTTATGATAAATGGGACCATCGTAACATACTTGATGGACATGTTAACCCGTGACTGCATGTGTGATGTTTGGTTGACAATGATTGGTTTAACTGAAACTGTAATAGGAAAAATAATGGACCACCATCTGTGGACCCATTCCTCCTGAAAATATCTGTACTAAGTTTTGATTAGTGAAACTTAAATATAAATATGAATAGAAAATTTGTTTTTTTAATGTTATTATATAGTGAGAAATTACGCATCGTTAATAGTAATAATTTCACGTTTCAAATACTAGCAAACTTGAAAAATTGTTTTAAAAGGTTTGTTTATTAAGAGAGGAGCGTGAGTGCATGTTTGATAGAATTTATTTGGGAATAATGAGTTATGGAATAGTATTATTTGAAGAATGTGTGGTTCAAAAGTAAAGAAATTTTATTGATTTGTGTGTAGAATATTTTATTGTGTAAATGTGTGATGAAGAAATGATACTTAGGCTGTAGCAAACAATTAATTTTTTAAAGGATGCAGCAGAATATAAATTCGTCGATTCAATAGGTAAATATCAAGACTTGGTAAATATAGAGAAAAATTTCTCAATATTTTATTAAATTATTCAAGGTTGTTGGAATGTTTTTGATAAAAAATTTCGTACATTTTGATAAAAGTTGATAAAAACGTAATTAATAATTTGATAAAATATTACGATGTGTGATTAACATTAACTTCACTATATTGATTTATTTACTTTTATTCATTTATAAAATTATACGTGATAAGGTTTATTACGAACTTGGTATTTCAAGTATTACACAACAACTCAAGAAATTTAATTTGACTGATCAACCATATAATCTTGAAATCTTATTTCTAATATTTCTTAGGGCAGTACAAGTTTTCTTTTTCTGGTGAATTTTGTATTGAATATAAGTGAAAATTTGTGTTGCTTTTAATCTTTATCCTTGAATGTGGTAGGACCAGAAGATCACATGAAAGGGCATTAAAAATCCTGCTTGGTTTGTCCGACATTATCATATTTTCTGAACATCCAAACGCAAAATTGCAAATTCAAATACTGATTTTAATATTTTCTTTTCCCCAATTTTCACATGTTGTGTAAAGGATAAGTTTATTCAATTAATCCATTCGTACAACCCTTGTTGATAATCATTATTGACAACCTTCATGTTGTTAAAATCTAGACAGTCGATAATTTTTTAAAATGAATGAAAGTGATGCTATTAAATATGAAGTTATCAATCAAGATTGTCAATTAAAGTTGTACAAGTAGCCTGATTCATATTCATTTTCATTTTCAACAACGCCAAGCTTTTTAATGAAAATTTCACTATGGTACCTAATCTGTTACTCATAAGCAAGTTGATCCCCAACATATAAAAAAATGAACAAATTTCATGATTTTGAGTCCATGGTCAAAATTGCTACTGAGAAAAAGCTCTATGCTTGTCATGCTAGTCACAAATGCAGAACAACAATGGCTAATATCCCAACCCCAAGTAGAAAATATAAATTTGACCATTAAAATACAATCAAAATATCAAATTCAAACAAGGATTTTGATCTTGGGAGCTAAAGCTAACTCTCAACTCAAACTACATAATATTACAAGACATCCTGAAAAATAATTAGGACTACACTACAGCAATCAAAAACAAAATAAACTTCTCCGTTGATGATTATTCACATATAGTGAGAACTAATGCAAGGGTCAGTCATCCGAGCTATAATCACTAGATTCTTGTAGCATTGGCAAAGCAGCACAACAGAACAGCTCCTTGTCTTTGAGAAGAAGACAACTTCCGTCTAGATTCCATTTCAGATCGATGACAGAAAACTGTGGAAACGGAATGTTTATGCAGTAAGCGCCTGAGGGCGTCCACATGTATAAATGATTACTTCCAGTACATAAAAGTAGACGTGGATACTTTGGGTCCCACACTGCTGCTCGAATGGGATCCTTTTGAATCAAGATAGCCGCAAGCTCAAGATGGTGCACTTCCCATATCCAAAGAACCGTTGGCATATTATCATTACGAGTACATATGTACTGACTGTCACTGCTCCAAGACATAAGACCTGCAATGGATTATGAAAGGTTGAAGTCAACATAAATAACCTACTTGAATTTTGAAAGTTTATTAGGTTCGAGAATATTTTGCTTGCATCTTAGAAAAATCTTCATCTATAATCGAAGGCTCCTAACAATAAGGGAAATATACACAATCGAAGAGCATCAAATCCTAAAATGCTGAAATCTACAAATTTTAGAAAGATATTGGCACCTAGTACGATTCCACAAGTACCATAATATTGCACGGCTACATTTTGATAAAGATTCTGACCCATCAATAATGACAACATGGCCACATTGTAACCACCACATCATCTCAACCATTTTGTTGTGCATACAAACTGCAATCTGTTTAATCTTTAAGGAGTAACGTACAAGAGGAAGAATTTCATTGGAAGCCACTGGTGATCATTAATGCTCTGGTACCAAGAAGAAACCGAGAAGATTCTAAGGGAAGGGGGATTCGGGGTTTCTAAGATGAGAGGAAATGCAATCGGGAAGATTCTGGAAAAATGGAAGTTGTCTACTTACTGAAAATACCTCACAGTATTCCTTTATATACAACAAACAAAAGAAAAAACACGAGAATGAGAAACGATATATAAAGCACTACACTTAGAATAAAGAGTTGATAGTTGCTTGATTTATTCTAACATGCAGTAACAGTATGTAAGGAAATATAAACATAAGTAACATTTATATCATACACGGTCTTACCTATTCCTTGCTTAGGATTTGGTTTATCTGCTGGAGGCTTCAGGGAGGGGAGAGTAATCGGCACTTCCATAGCATCATACCTAACTTGAATTTGTGTTTCAGAAACACTATCTGCAGAGGGATATCATCAAGGTAAAAAGGTTGCACGACTAAAGAAAGACTCAGCAGAAAAAGTTAACAGAAAGAGACAGAGAAAGCACAATGACAAACTTCAATTCTACCACAAATACTTGCAGTTATAAAATATGCCACTAAATCATTTTTTTACTACAGAAGAAATGTGAGCCACACAGCATTTAGGTGAAAAGGCAGAGAATTAACACCTCTTGAAAGGAAAAATTCGTCGCATGAAAACTTTTCATAGCATCTCTAAAGAATAAGAAATTACATTGAGCCTCAAGTGCTATCACCTTTTTACCTTCAAATTAATTTAACTACACCAACTAATTAATAGAGAATCAATGCAACGAATCTTGGCAGGCATGTATGAAATGATCCAAAACAATAGAAGAGTTCGAGCAAAGTAGATAGTGCACAAAATCCAACAAGGCTCCGGCATAGATTAGATTAGAGCAACTCATTTTTGACCAAGAAGGCAAGACTCCTGGAGATGAAATGCAAAAGTTTGAGCTTGAGCTTAATCTATGTGAAAATTGAGTCAGTGACAAGAATATAGCTTGACTTTCTGAACATTATATGCAAAAAACTGGTTATGTGATTTATAGGTAATACCATTTACAGTAACAATAAAGAAAGCCCTGAAAAGAAGAACCCTAACTTGTAGATAAAACAATCACCCTTACTTTTTGGCCCAGATCAAAACAATATGTTTTTGGTCTCAAATTCTTTACTAAAAATTTGATGATAATTCTTTAACATGGGTAAATGAGCTGAAGCACCATAATCACATAGAGCTATAGCGCTTAAGTAGCTGCTCATTGGATTAATAAGTAGAATGTAGAATACTTCACCGGTCATATCAATGGTATATCAGAGACGTATGTGTACATATGTATTAGATTTCTTTATAGTTTTTTATTTAAATTTTTAAATAGTACTTGATGTGAATTTTCCTACACTGTTTTTTCACAAGAATTAAATAAATAAATAAGAAACTACGAAAACACTATCCGTTCAACCAAAGAGTCGAACAAAGTTATTCAGCCATGATGGAGGGAGTAATGTAGTCACCAGAAAAAAAGATAAAAATGCATTATAATCCACATTTCATTGAACACCTTCTCCCCAAGTTCAGAGTTGCTTAGCAACTCTCCTTTTTCACCATCTTTGAAGAAAAAAGTGATATGCAAAAACCTAATATATTTTTCTTTTCTCTCTGTGAAAACACACAACAAATCTTCATCAGAAAAAGAGCACAAAGGAAAAAGTATATAAGAACATCTAATAAGAAGATGAATCTGGTTACAACCATGATAATATGTTTCAAGGCATGAAAGTAGAAACAAGTGAGACATGAATTGTTAAAAGCAAACAATGGAGCTCACCAACACTGCGTTGAACAAAATCATCGTTTAGTGACAATTCTGACATATCGAGTTGCAATGGCTCGTCCACTTCCTGAAATGATGGGGAAAATGTATAAAATCCTACAAAGCAATGCTCGCCAAGTAAATAAATGAGAAGTTTTGTCACCTTGAAAATAGCAGCACCACATGGGCCACGAACAGTCGATAGGTGCGTAAATTCTGCAAATACTTTCCATGTCAAGTGATTTAAAACCCGTATCATCTGGTCATAACTTCCTACTGCCAAACATTGGCTACATGGTGACCATGAAACACTTTTTACACCCAATCCACATTCATATGCTTGATACTTGGATAGACACCTTCCGTCTGGGGAATATATCAGAACCTAAACCAAACAAAACCATTTCAATCTTAAGCAATAACTAAATTGTTTAAACAAAATAGTACCACATAATCAGGACAAGATGATATCGCCTTTTCTTATGTTCTACAACTGACACATAATTGAGATGACGCTAGCATCAGGCCTTTGGCTAATTTGATTCTACCTTCATGCCAAATAGCTACTTGGCAGAAAGCAAGAAATGGCAACAAGAAAATTACCTTATATTCAAGAGGGGAATCCCAGATAACTATGGCACTGTCATCAGGTGACCATTGGATATCAGCCAAATCCAATGTGTCAACTGCAAAAACACCCATAATTTCCCATGTATGACAAGAGAGCAGATTGACATAGTCCTTGCAATCACGTCTAGTACATATTGCAGAAAACTTGCCATCTTTGGTAAATGACACTCCCTTCGAACCATGCTTCGGCCCTTGCACATGTATGCACGCAGTGTTTAACAATGACCAAACTGTTAACCGCAATTGAAAGTCAGATGTGGTGAGTATATGGCGACTATCGGGACTCCACCTTGCATAGGAAATTCCGGCAGAACCTTCATCTATTTTGCATGTCCATTCAGGTTGTGCCAAGGACCATGCTTGTATCATAGGTCTCTTATACAGACCACACAATATATACTCTGAATCAAGGGCCCACTCAATGTAAGTTATTTTGTCCAAGCATGAAAATAGTTGCACCACCTGTGTCGCGATTTGAAAAATATTTTTAATTACATTTATTTCTGCAACCTAGAAATCACATACTGTTGCTTTATATATAACAAACTTATCATGAGTTTCACGTGATTATGATCCGACATCTCAAATAATAAGTCTCAACTACAAACAATAAGAGTTTTTATGGAAAATCTAGTCAAATCAATTGCTGCATTTATTGTATGCCTACATTAGTAAAAATCAAATTACGTCTGTAAACGAGTTTTAAGAACTATCACCAAATCCCTAAGATACTACGGCAAGAAACAAGCAAACAAACCTACACTTAAAGTGTACTTATATCAATGTTACTAAAACTAGACTCACTAGTTCAACCATAAAAACCAGGTACAGTTATACGTAAACAAATGGATAAAGGAAATTCGGTAAAAGAATAGCCTAACCAGCCGGTTCAATCACAAACCGGATGAACCAGTCACAGTTTTTCCCTGTTTATCTGGATCTCCTTTGATAAAATATCCCACAAATAAATTTGTTGGATAGCACGCCTGCCTCTATGTCTACTTAAGTAGACACTGTTCCTTTTAAAGACGTTCCTTCTATAAATCCATTACTTATCTTCCGATGTAGAACTAAATAATGAGCCCTCAACAAAGCCAATTTACAATGTTTGCCTTATTCTTCATTCTCTTAGATTATTGGTTTTATTACTTCTACTTACTGGACTCATTTTTCAGAAGACTAGAACAATTTTCAATTTGAACAAAAATAAACCATTGGACATATTGGTTGTTAGTTTTTGAGGTGTTCAAACAAGTTACAGAATAATAAATACAATTAACAAACATGGATCTATATTTACTTTGAATTAGCATATTGAAAATTTAAAACTATATTCTTCTTAAAATATTCTATATATAGGTCACCTTTCAGCATGTAGTTTGACACCAATTGAACCTTTTGACCTTGTACATTTTCTGGTTCAAGTTCAACGCCCGGATTCGATTAGAAACACAAATTTCATCAATAACGTAAGACTGTATTTCTTAATCTTTAGGATTCCCTTGTCGTTGGTATTCGCTGTCCCGATATAAATCTATACACAAACTTCCATTTAACTTCAAAAATTGTCTGTACCGTGCTTAAAGAAACACATTGTGTCCTAGCATTTCAAAAGTGTAAAAAAAATACTGTTTTTGGTGAAAGTCGAAAATAAGTTACTTAAAATTACATGGAGACAAAATTAACCAAACATTCTCTTAAACCATGATTTTTAAGATATAATAAAATACAACTCTTCTACGTCTGGTCTTAGTGCTCACATGACAATCCGATTCAAAATGCTTAGTTACCCCATTTGCAAAATTCGCATAGAGCTGAAGATCTACGAAAACAAGTCAATTCCTATAAGTACCTTGAATGTGAGAACATCGCGAATCACGAGGCGATAATCGACTGCAACTGCAAGAAACCGAGCATTTGGAGAAAAAGCACAAGGACCCGCCTGCTTATAAGCTTCAGTAAACTCCATTCTGTGACACCCAAAGACAAAACAAATTGAAAACGAAATTATGGTTCAGCTACACTATACAGTCTTCATTAATTAGATATTCTGAACAGAGAAGATTATGGGTGTGGATCTGTTCGTGAAATTGAGGGATCTATGCAGTGAAAAATGTGGGTGCAGCGACAGATGCAGGAGTAAGAGTAGATTTGAATCGTATCTGTAGATCGGTTTTTGGATTTTTGGTTCAAAATTTTACACAGGTCAACTGGACCGGGCTCAATTTCCTATTTGACGCAGGCCGTGTTTGGTAGAAGGAATATGTAATTGATGGTAAATGTAAGAAGAGTTGCTACATGAACATGCTTGATAATAGATTAAAAAAATAGGTAAGAAATGTGTCGATACAATCGTTTGACAGTTTTAAAAAAAAAAACATCCAACACCGTCACCCCACCCTGTCAAAAGCCCCTACTAAGGAGCATTATTCATGTAAGAATGAAATAGAGGTAGAATTTTTGCTTTCCCATGGGCAGGAGGAAGAAGACAATGAAAGGAAAATAGAGGATCAAATTAGGAAAATGTTTGTTGTCCTCCATACTTTACATATTTTTTAACAAGTTTATGATATGTCAAAAAGAAAGTGGAAAGTTTCTTCTTTCTTTCTTTCTTTTTTTTTTTTTCGTTCATGAAATGTTGATCCAATCATATCTCATCACATCGTCTTTTAATGAATCAATGTGTAAGTTGTGATGTACATATAACACAATAGTAAATTTTACATTCGTATCAAGATTTGTATGATAGTTTGAATTCGTGACATCCTTGTGGTTCTAATGAAATTTCACGAGGGTCGGTAAAATTGATATGATTTTTAAGTATTTATTTATAACGAATATTAATCTTAAATATTTAACGTAATATTATCATTTCATTATGTAAGTTAGCATGACTATTAAGCTCGTGTTTGGCCTCCCGTTTTTTCAAAAATTAATTTTTTCAAAACTTAGCCCTCATTTGACGCACATTCTTTCAAAATACATTATCTCAAAACTCATTTTCATTTATACATTTTTCAATAAAATAATATTTTTCATCACATCAATAACTTTTTCTTTTAACCACATATTTTCCATCGTATCACTATTTAAAATACATTTTATCTTCGATAATATCCACCAAACTCACCATTAGCTTCCTATTTAACAATCATGATTTAGGAAAGAAGTTTTAAATAGTCATTTTTAGGAGATTGTGTAGTTAAAAGTAAGTAAAATTTTGAATTTACGTACATAATATTTTATCTCGTGAATGTATGGTTAAAAATAAATATGTAGAAAAAAAAATTTCAAATAATGATTGTGAAATCCGTGTTCATCTTCAACCACACGTTATCCTATAAAATAATATTCTACGTAAATAAATTTTTTTTTTAATTTTTAACAACACACTTTTCAAAATTTCATTATTTAAAAACTCATTTCCCCTAAATTTTCATTAAACATAGCCTCAACAAGGGCTAAATTTATAGCACAGCGGACTAGTTTTGCAATTTAGCCCATGTTTGGTGAATAGTAGTATTGCCCCCTCCGTCTTTTCAATTATTGATAATGTATAAATTGATGAAGTGACTAGCTTGAAAAAGCAAAGGATTCTGGTTAATGACTAACATTAAAATAAGTAATTAGTATACATTTTTTAATTTCGACAAATTCAAAAAATATTTGGTTTAGCTAAAAATCTATTAAAATATAAGTTATGTATGGACATTGTTCGATTTGATTCAGTTATAAAGAAAATCGAAATTAAATCGAACCAAACTCTTTTGGTATTTAATAAGTGGAACCGCCTGATCCAAATTTAATTATGGAATCGAACTAATTCGGTTCCGTTCGGTTTCGTACCGTGTGATTTTGTACTATAATTATTTTATCATTTACAAAAATACTATATTAATCCAACAAATAATATGTTCAATTTTAACTCTTACATAATAATATATTAAAAATATACAGATAACAAGTTGTTTAATAAGATTCGTTCACCAACGTAGACAAAGATATCAAAACGTAAATAATAACACTAAAATATCGATAGTTTCATTCAATTTATTCATTTGCTATTCAAATATACTCAGAAGTATTGAAATATGAATTAGAAGTTATAGAAATAAAATATTTTTAAATCAACTAATTTATTGGTACTTTATCAACCATTTAAATTAACTATCTATTGCTTGACTCGCCACTTAATTAATTAATTGACAAATTTATTTAGAAAATAATTAAAATAATGTGGCTTATTTATAATGAATTTTTTTTTTAAATTATAGAGATTCGATTGTTATCCGATTCTTCGTCTAAAATTGAAAATCGAATCAAACCCATTGGTTCTTGATTTTAGTACTCATTCGATTATTTAATGTAAGAAGAATATAGCCCCTGTTTGAGCCACATTATTTTTTTATTCTCATCCTTCTACTCATTTTCAATCACACATTTTTTAATAAAATAATATTTTTCATCACATCAATAACTTTTCATTTTTTTTTTCAATCACATGTTCTCAATCACATAAAAAAAAATGCATTCTTGACTAAAAAATGTGCACCAAACATGAGCATAATCTAATCGTCCAGTTAAGTTCTATTAAGATTTGGGTCCGATTTGATTTAGAAGTTTTATCCAACATCAATATAAGTCAAATCAATAATTAACATTATCAACATATTTCAATTACTCAATTTTTTTTTAACCACACGTTCTATAAACTTTTATTATGATCCACTAAAAATCTAATATTTACTTAAACCAAACATGGACTTAACAATCTTCCCTGGAGTGACTATTTATTTTCGATCACCGTACATTTCACCCTTATTTGTCATCCATTTTCTTAATTTTTTTAATACTAATTTTCGATTATATATTTACGCAAGACAAAAAAGAAGAGGGTATTCCAAAGTTCATTTTCTTGGAAAATAAATTTTTACATTTGTCAAACAAAGGCCATTCATTATTCTTTGATTCTTGAATTATATTTTCTGGAAATGAAATTTCATCTTTTTTCAAAATGAGTGTTTGATTGACATCATTTTTTTGACAATTCATTTTTTTTGATTTTGTCTCATGACAGTTTAATGATTTTGAGGAAAATCAGTTTGCCCTTTTTTGTTTTTTTCAAATTTTTAATTTTTTTAAACAAATTCTATCTATTTAATAGACAATTTTCATGTAAATAAATCCAAACGAATATTAAAAGATCCAAAATTTCAATATTTTTCACGTGAAAAATTATACTAATCAAACACAATTAATTAATAATTCTAATTTTTTTTAGACAATTCAACTTAAATTCATTTTCTTTTTTTTCCAAATTTTAATTTTGTTTCCTTTCTAGGGTTTATAAGAATGAAACCTCGTGTACGAATTTCCTTCACGATTTAAAGGGAAAAATAAGCAAACGAAAATTGAAAGCCCATTGAAGAATAGACTGTACATTTGAAACACACTAATGTATTAAATGTTTTTGTTCAATTTTCATAGGAGTTTTATCTCTTAATTTTATTTTAATTGCTTCTTACTAGGAAAACGAATTACAAGAAATGTTGCCATGGTTGAGCAGGGCGATTTCCAAACTTTATACGGCCAGTAATTTCCAGAGGAACACTGGAATTATCAGAAAATGTTCGCAAACTTTTTCGTATCAGAATTATTCGAAGGTTACTGCTGCTTCAGAGCCAGATCTTCCCGATTCCTCTGAGAAAACCTACTCTAGCAGATCAGAGGTAAGAAATTTTAAATGTTAATTCCTTTTACTATTTGTACTAATATATCTAATCATAAATTTTTGCATGTGGAGATGCCTTTCTTGTTGAAATTTGAGTTAAAATTGGATAAGGTCAAATATATATTAGTCTGGAAAATTACATCCTGGTTACGTTGATTGTCCATACTCTTTTGTGACTGGTGGGTTTTAATTTTTGGTTAGCACTCGACTGGATTTACTTTTCTTGTTTACCAAATGGGGAAAGGAAAATCTAGAATGATAAATCGCCATTTCTTGTGTTTTACATTTTGTAATAAAAACGTTTCTTTGGAGAAATGGTTATTTTATTTAATTTATTTATTTTTTTGGGTGGGGGGTTGGGTTTGGAAAATGAGAAACGGGTTGATATACTGATATTGCCAAATTGCCTAGCTGTGGCATAACTTTTGGGTTAGTAAGGAAACCACAGATTTATCCAGGGATTTTTGTGGAAGAGGAGGGACCGATTTTGGGATTTAGAATAGTAAATGATAATCGAAAGTGAAACCTTGCATTTTCCCTAGAAATGCGATTTCGTAACAACAGTATACTTATTTCTTTTTCCTGTTTGTTAGTTATTTAGCTGATACCAAAAATATAAGGCAATAATATGTGCATTCAAACCGTGAGTTCAAGGTCTTTTTCCTTTTTACCGGTGGAAAAGATTTAACTGACAAACTTGGTTGTTTATGTGGACATTTCTTTATTTTCCGTGCTGTTTGATTTTTTAATGGGTTGACAAAAGTACATGCCTTGGTGAATTTGCTATGAGTTGATGAAAGAACATGCATTTAGGTGAATTTGAACAAGATGTTTTGGTCCAAGCCGTGTTCATTGGCGTTGCCACCTGATTCACCACAAAGAATTGAAGATCCCAAGTACGAGGGCTTTAAGCTTGTTATCCTCAAGCTGATGTTGTTTTATAGTAAACAAAGCCAGTCCATTCGATGGGCAAATGCGATTTACAGCCGCGTTCTTTATCAAGTTGACCGGCCAGCTATTTATAATGGTTAGTATTTTGTTTCTCTTATGCCCACCCGTGATCTTCTCCTCATGCCCCGATGAGTTGTGTTTTCTTGTGTTTTTTCTGCACCATACGTGTTTTGAAGAAGTTTACATGCCTAATGGTGCAGAATATATTCAAATTCAAGCCCAAACATTTTAACAAAATCAAACAATTTTGTTTTTGTGTATTGTTTTACCCATATTCTATGTCCTTTTTTCTGAGGGGGCGCATGTTTAAGACAATGCTGATGGATTATGAAGAACAACAATATCACCATATTTTTCATGCTGTATTCTACTTTCTTATTTATTTTGTTTGGAAGTTATTGGAGTGCAAGATTAATAATTTTTTTTTTTTGAAAATACCCTATTACCCATCATTATTTCTGGTCTTGTGCTATCTTATCTGTACGTTTATGTTAGTTTAACCTGAGCAGTACCTTTTACTTGCAGTGTTTAGCTTGGAGAAAACCTTTAAAACAACATTCTCCTTGCTTGTGATCCACATGTGGCTTTGCTTACGCCGCTTAAAGGAAGAGGGAAAGGAAGGTGTTGAGTTGGGGCAGTACTTATATGAGATGTACAATCATGATCTCGAACTGAGAGTTTCCAAGGCTGGGGTCAGTTTTCTGTACCTGAATATTTGTTGTACAATTTAATTCAATACCCATTAATATCCTTTCTTCTTTCAAAGCCCCACATAGTATTGTCTAGACCAAATGAAGGTGTTTGTTATATTCCGTGTCTTTTCAGTCTGATGGAAACTTAAGTATCTACCGAACAAGTAACTTTTAAAAAGTCCCACATCCATTGAGAACATTATAGACAATTACTTTTTCTATCTAAGCACTTTGTCAATTTACTCCAATTTCTCACTTTGACATTGCAGGTAAACTTGCTGTTAACTAAGTGGATGAAAGATTTGGAGAGGATATTTTATGGAAACATTGTTGCTTATGATGCCTCTACGCTTCCTGAAGGAAAGCAGGATCAGTTACAAAGTGTTATTTGGAGGTAAGGCATTTGGTAGAATTCTGATTCTTGTATCGGTTTGGCACGGTTCATTGATGAGTAATATATAAGCTGCCAACAAAGCTCTGTTGGAAGTGCAGGAAAAACTGATAAACAGCACAGAGAATTGCAGCCAAGTCACCACTATTTGCCTAATATAGCACTTGGATCCCAACTTTAATTATGTTGGCATTTGGGTCTCCATTCTGACTGTTCTGTAGTAATTTCATTTTTTCTGTTGTTTTCTGTCTATTAGAACCATTTAACCTTCATGTTACTTGTACACGAGGCAGCTTTCTGGGGTATTTTCGTAGGAAAAAGATTTGCATAAAAGGAATCTCTTTATACTTGTTACTAAATTTGAAGAAATTTAAGTAAAATTTGTCTCGAATTCATTAGCAAATTTTCATTTTTGGACAACACTTCGGAGCTGAAGATTCTAATGCACATTATATGTCTCTAGATGTCTTTTGGTATATATTTTACGCCTTCAACAGGGCAAGAAATTAAGCCTCCACATCAACAACCTCCAAGATTGAATCATCAACTGTTGAAATTATTATTATGTTCTATAAATAGCTCACTGGCTGGTTCTCTTGGGCCATATTCTAGCAAAATCTTTTGATGACTTATTTCAATTTAATTACTGGATTGCCAGAACCAGGTGAAAGTTCTGATCTTGACCATTACTAAAGGTGTTCTTTTAAACAGTTTTCCGATTCTGCCTCTGATAATGGCAAGGAGAGGGCAGTTCGTTTTGGAGAAAATGGTCTTTTGGGACCTTCATTTCTCTACAAAGAGAAAAGAAGATGATGATGAAGAAAAAGAGTTTGAAGAAAGTAAAATCTTAACAGCGATTAGGAACTTCAGTTTCCACTCTATCTATTTTGTTAGTTCCATAGCAACGCTTCCTATTAGTAGGATAAGAACAACTAACTACCTAGCTACCTGTCTTGATCGATCTAATCTATTCTTACCTTCCCTTGCTTAGAAATGCAAATACTAGAAGAATATTGTGCCGCATTTACTTCTATTACTTCTGTGAATCAGACGTCCATTCAGATCTTGCAGGGGGCAGATGTTCCCATAAGTCTCTTTTTCCCTTTTTTCTGCTTCATTTTACTCTTTCTTGCCATTCTGTGATATTGAGGTGGGTGGACTGGAGGACGAGAGAGGTGGATTGGAGGTTGTTGAGCTTGAGAGTCTCAGTGGCAGCAGTAGGTTATCGCTTTTTCACAAGTTTTTCCTTTATTTCCTTTTCTTTTGTTTATTGAAAGTGAGGGTAGAATTGTCTATTCAACAAATACCCATCACTTGTGAATCACATGGCAGTTCATGGTTCTAGTGAATGGAAAATGTTGGGAAGGATACATTAGCTACAGTACAGTCTGCAGATCTGTCATAATAGGGACCTAAAAGCTAAGGAAAAAAGAGTTGGGATCCAAGTGCTAGCCTTGGTTTAAGAACATTCAAAGATATTGGATGTTGTGCTCGTTGATATTATTAATGTTATTGATGTTTACATGAGTTGTAGGAATGTTTTCTCTGATGATGGTTCATCAAAACCAAGTGATGCAGCTTTACCCCTTGTCCAGGCAAGCTCTCATCTCCAGTCTGTTAAATAGATTGTTAGCTACAAAAAAAATTATTTCTTAAGGTTTTTGCTTCTACTCGGGTCAATCGGCCATTCTGGCAGGAATCGCTACAACCGACGTTCCTAAATTCGGTGACCTAATGGAGGGGGGATGGTCGCCGGTGGGTCATTCGCTAGATCGAGTTCGTAATCAACCGCATTGCACGAACTGCATCATAGATAGAGATGCAGGAATCGCTACAACCGACGTTCCTAAATTCGGTGACCTAATGGAGGGGGGATGGTCGCCGGTGGGTCATTCGCTAGATATCTTACTCTCCTGTTATAGTGTGCCTGCATAAAATGCTATACGTGTCAAAAACTTGGTTACAGCTAGACATGTTAACAACTACTAGTAGTAATCTCTAACTGTGTAAATCATTTGGTTATTTTAGGTGTGGTTGACCATAAAGTTTCCTTTATTCTGGGATACATTTGGACCCTGTTTGGCCCCCATTTTTATAAAGCTCATTCAACCACACATTTCATTGGACCCACAATTTTATCAATTTTTCATCTACACATTTCATCAACTTCTATAAAAATCTATTAAAAATCAGATTTTTATCTAAACCAAATAGGGGCTTAGTCTTTAACCAGGGAAAACTATTTGTCTTTTGGATCTTTACAAGTACGAATTCCCTTATAAATTTATACAGATGACTTGCTACTTTTGTTGCAATTTTCTGGAGTTTTTAGTTCCTTGTATGGAAGGCATAGGTCATTAGTTTAACCTATTGAAATTAATGGTGCACCAAACTTGCTTATTTGTTTCTTTTGACATTTATATAGGCCATGTCAAGATATGTACGCCGGGAAACTAGGTGTTTTTCATTAACAGGTATGCATATACTTTATAAGCATTCGTGCCTTAGTAACATTGTGTTTGAAGCTTTTCCCCACCCCGAAAACAACTCCCAAAGAAAAGAAAAAAAAGAAAAAAAACCCTATATGTTAGTTCTACTAGTCTCAAATTTTAAACTGCATTGAAATCACTGCTACCGAAAAGGTACTAAATGCTTTCGTTGCTCCCCTCTGTGGAAAATGGTAAAATGGATCTCTTCCCTCTGTAAAATAGAGAGGAAGGCCGCCCTTGACTTTTCTGATGTAATATCCAATGGCCTTGAATGAATGGATTTTCTCTTTATACCAATATGTTACTGCTGCTATGTTGTTTTACTGTTGGGTACTTGAAAAAAATTTCGAATCTCGACATTTTCCAACTGATTCTATATTGTTTCTGTAAATTTCATTTGACAAGTTATGGTTTTGGTGGGCAGACAAAGAAGCCATATTTACGGGTAACTTTATGTTCACACGATTGGAGAATACGGGAGCTGATTCAGTGAAAAGGTAGTATAAAAGAGGAGCAATGGATAGGTGATCTTTATGCATCTATACCAGATGTTCATTTGCTGAAGTAGAAATTGAAGTTTTACATTGCAGAAATACGCAAGGTGACTGGTAATTTGTTGATTAGGGAGTGTGTTTCCACCTATTTTATGCCCCTATAATTATGATGGAGGATGCATGTCTATAAATAATTAATTTTCTGATAATTTTTTGGTCTCACTTCCAATTAAATTATAATGTAATAAGCCATGCTTTGAGCTTTGAATGTAATAATCCTATACAAACTGCTAGAAATTTGTATTTACTTTTTGGTTATTCGCATTCGTGTTATTGTCCATGTTTGATATAAATTAACGTCTAGATTTTTATCAGAGTCGAAGTTAACAATTAAATTTAATCACATATTTTATAGGATCCATAATTTTTAATACCACTTCATCAACTTTTATTAAAATTTGCTAAAAAATTAATTTTAATCTCCATCGAACGTGCATTATAATTTAACGAGCCAAAGCTATATTTTTTTTAAAGATTATTTAGAGGAAATTGATGATATTTTATTTTGAGAAATACAGAGAAAAATCAACGTGATGCTGTCACCTAACCAACCTAATGGCCTCTTGGCAGAAACATATTTTATAAGAGGCCATCCAACTATAAGTGAAGTTTCAATTGCGTAACCTAACTATAGAATTCCTCAATCAAATCACCAGACATCATAACTATTTCAATTGAGGTCACCATGTCACTTGCCATTACTAAAACTAATATGAATTACTTGTGTAGATGCTTAAACCTGATCGAATGTTGACGTGAAGTGGCTTGTATTGAGCACACTTTGTTTCAATCTAAAAGTGAAAAAAACACGATGTCTGAACCAACCACCCGAAAATATAAGTAATATTTATCCACTCTTAGATTGAAAATATGTGCCCAATGCATCCAAGTCGACAATCAATAATGTTTTAACAGCCATTTCAATTTAACTTTTTAATGGTTCGAGAAAGAACTTATCAAATTTTATGATTTAAAACGACTACATAACATGTTTTGAGTTTGAATTTGCAATTATCTTATTTCTCGACAATTTCACCCCTAAAATTTTGGCGCCTCATTACAATTTTGAGGTGTCAAAATAGAGTAATTATATTTATAATCACGATGATATAGTATTGGTGATATTGTAATCTATTATTTCCCTCATCTCTTTTATAAAAATTGAACTATTCAATTACATTATTTCACGTAGACTGTCATATCATTAATATTTTATCATCACAACTATAAATAGCATTACCGTCAAAATATTGTAGTGACGTCTCGTGATTTTTGTTAATCTTAAACATATAGAACTAATACCATGATGTTTATTGTCAAACTTATAGTTGTAACAGATTGAACTCGCTTTCCTAGATTTTGACGTGCTAGCTGCTACACAGACAAAGTCGCGCTTTATATATAAGTCATCATACAACGCTTTTAGGCAACAGTGCTTTTCACCCCAAAGCGATCTGCAGAATTACAGGAAGCCTCCACCACCCTATACCACTCTCTCTCTCTCTCTCTCAGCGTGTGGGCTATGTGTGAAAATGGAGGCAAACTCCTGCTGGGACAGCTGGGTTGAAGAAGCACTCTCAAAACTAGAGTCCCTTAAACTCTTGCGTTCTCTCAGACCCATTTACCTCCCAAACTCACAATTGAACTCCTCAAATTCCTATGAAAATTTCGAATTTTTCAGTGGCCCACACGAGTGGGACAGAAGTTCGGTTGAAGTAATAATTTCAGAAGCAACATTCCAGAAATGGCTCCATGACATCCCCAGTTTAGGTACATTTTGCGTCAATTCAATTCTCTGTTTTTAAATGTTTTTTCCCCCTTGCATTTCATCTAAGGAAAAAAAATTCTTTTTGTGTGAATTTTTGTTATTTGAGAGAGAATTCTTGACGCTTTTCATCTGAATTTACATTTTTAGCATCTTGTTAACACGGGAGAAGTGATATTTTTAATGCTCCCACATTTGAGACGCAGATTTGAATGTGAAATAGTGGGATAGAGAGAGAAAAGATTGAGTCTTTAGTTGAATTTTCCTTTTCTATTGATTATTCAAGAAAATATATCTTTTTTGTTTTTTTAGTATATGTTGCGGAAATTTCTAGAATTCTTGATAAACGAACACCGCCCGGCTCGACCCACACCCTTCCTTCACTTTGGTTGCCTCAAGTTTCACCCCCACAAAGGAGACTCTAATGGTGGTGGTACTTGCAGGAGTAGGAAGAAGAGGCGACAATGGTGGAAGTCCCTCCCTATTCACCCCCAAGCCGGCTGCCCCCTCTCTCGTTTTTCTCTCCACACTTGTGCAATACACACACACACCTCACGGAATGAGGGTATATAATGGATCAATTAGATCACCTATTTTGGCCCAAACACTTCACTTTAAATAGGCTAACACATCACCATATGGGCTACTTAAAACTAAAGGCAAACCTAATGACAGTTGGGCCAAAATTCAAATATCCATCAACAACAAATCCAACTCCAACTCGTGCCATCCAGTGTTGGTTGATTTCAGGTCAAGTCAAGTATATGGTGTCGATAAATTATCCAACATCTATTTTAAATCATCGTCCGAATTTATTGGATATGAAAATCCAACAATATACATATCTGCACATACTTGTGCGCAATGACCAGTGTAGACATTTTATTTGTTTTTTTATTTTTGACCTTAACTTCAAAGGGGATGATAGCCTTATATATGTCAACGAAGGAGCTGATAATGAAGCAGCAGCAAGTGCTGGAAAGTTCCGAAAGTTACTTGTCTTTTCAGGGAATGATTACTTGGGCTTGAGTTCACACCCTACTGTTAGCAATGCTGCAATAAAGGTACCGGACATTAAGTTTGACGAATTTCTTGTTGAAGTTACCATAATATTGGTGGAGAGTATTGGCTAAGTCAGTATTAGTTTCTCTACTAATACAGGCAGCCAGAGAACATGGAATGGGACCTAGAGGTTCTGCTTTAATATGTGGATACACTAACTACCACAGATTACTAGAGTCTTCCTTGGCAGACTTAAAAAGGAAGGAGGTATCAGCTCCAACTTTACATTCGGTCGTTAACTGTAGTTTTTATAGTGTAATGAGTGTTGAAGAGTTGGAAGGAAGGAGGTATCGGCTCCAACTTTACATTCGGCCATAACTATATTTTTATAGAATAACTAGTGTTGAAATCTTGGATTAATTTATGCTTGTTTCAATATGTGTTGTTGATCATGATATCCATTTTCTCAACTAATGATATGTTTCTTTTTCAGAGAACTGATTCATAACTTTTCTAATGTTTTAAATATTAGGATTGCCTTCTTTGTCCGACAGGCCTTTCAGCCAACATGGCCTTTATTACAGCAGTAGGAAATGTTGGCTCACTGTTAGCTGGTGGTAAACCTTCAACAACTGAAAGAATTGCCATATTTTCTGATGCTCTGAACCATGCCTCAATTATTGACGGTATTCGCCTTGCTGAAAAACAAGGAAGCGTAGTGGCCTTCGTATACAAGCACTGTGATATGTACCATCTTGATGCATTACTGTAGGTCCTGCTTTTCTTTTCCTTTGTCATTATTATTCTCCTTATGATAAATTGTTGTGGATGCATACCATTATTGGGCATTTATGTTGTAACAGATCAAAGTGCCCAATGAAGAAAAGGGTTGTTGTAACTGATAGGTTAGTACTGCTTCAACAACGTCCAATTGTTATGCATATGTTAGTTATTTTTCATTATAAATCTCTTTTTATGCTCCCATAAAGATGGAAATATAATAACATCAAAAGTAAAAAATCAGCCAGCGAAGTTCAAGAAGTACTAGTCGTTATGGTTATACGAGTCTCTGTAACCACATTTGCTGCATAACTGCTCCATTTTATGTGTTACTAGCATGACAAAATTCTGTTCTCAACAGTTGAGAACAATGTATTAGTGATGTTTATCACTGCTATTTCAGTTATTGAAGTGTGTAATATTTCCTTGTTGAATTAATGTTTTCCTCAAGAATGGGTTACAGTTGACATTCGTTGCTGATAATCAATATATTTTTCTCTTGGACAAAACTCAAGATTCTATCCTGCCTTTGATAATTGATATATTTTTCATGAGGCGCTAACGTAGTTTTCCTGACCTTTTACATTCTCCTCCCTTTAAAAAGACGGAAAAGGGGGGAAGGTTTCCTTTATCCAGACACCATATTTCTGACTAGGTACTAGTCGAACTTTTGTTATTTTTATATGATTCTAATTTCTTTCATGTTATCAGCCTTTTTAGCATGGATGGAGACTTTGCACCATTGACTGAGCTTGTTAAGCTCCGTAAGAAGCATAGGTTTTTGTTGGTGATTGATGATGTAAGTTTTTAAGTGTGTGCTATTTATGAGATTATAAGATGTCTGAGTATTGTATCATGAGTTGGATATTAACTTCATTTTTAGACGTGAAATCTTCTTTGTTATAATACATATTTTAAAACCACTTGAATGCAGTGTTCTAATATAGTTCTCACAAGGTGCACAAGAAATACATTCATTTTATTTCATTATTGCTCCTTTATTGCTCTCGACTTTTTTTTTGAAAGGTTAGATATATCTTTTATAGAATATCGATTTTTCTTATGTCAATTTCATATTCATTGGTTTATATGTGTTGATTAAACAAGTGTCATTTTCTGAATTTTTCTAGGCTCACGCAACATTTGTTTGTGGAAAAACTGGTGGAGGTGCGGCTGAGAAATTCAAATGTGAAACTGATGTTGACATATGCGTAGGCACGCTAAGTAAGGCTGCAGGTTGCCATGGTGGATTCATAGCATGCAGGTAATTCTGTGAATGTGCCTATCCAGATTTTTGTTTAGGGAAAATATATTCGATGTGAGGGCCCTTCTGATTCTCTTTCGTTTCACATTGAACTTGGAAGTAATATATTTATGCAAAATGTGTGGGCTTGAATTTTTCCCTATTGAAATTTTTATTTCATTTGCTTCAGAAGAATTGAGAACTTTCTATTGAGCTTAAATATTTATACGTTTTGGGTTTAAAATTATTTGGACTGAAGTCCATTGGAAATCTGAATTAAATTATTATCTGCCATGTCAGGTCTTTTCTTCCTAAACTTATTCCTCGTGCATTCAGTTTTCACACCACTACATCTAGATTTAATTCTTCATTAGTCAAATGATTTTTGAAAAGGGATGGCATCGGACAGCTTTACATGGTACCTGCCCGCCTCTGCTCCTAATTGGACCTGATTTGAATACCCAAATAGAAAAAATGACAGGTTTCGGTATTGTTTAGAGACACCTGTTAGGGTTTGGGACGAGGTTGAGATTTTTTATCAAAAGTCTATTTGCGTACCCAATACCCATTTATTTGTTTTATATATCTATATATCTATAAGGTGGATATACATTTATTTGGGAAAGTTACAGATGGGATCTAAAGTGGTTGGGCAAATTTGTAGGTGAGTTGCATGAATCTTTAACTCATGACTTAAACCACCAAGTAGCAAGTAATAACCTCTGATCTACAATCCTTTTTCGTGTCTTAAGAGAACTATTACTTATAATAAGTATTAATATATAAGCTCTTGTTTGGTAGATATTAAAATCAGATTTTTAATAGATTTTGATAAAAGTTGATAAAATGTGTGGTTGAAAAATTGTGGGTCCCATGAAATGTGTGGTTAAAATTAATTTGATTTTGACTGGAGATTTTAATTGGATTTTAATCCAAACCAAACGGGGGCTAAATATTTAGATCAATGAGAAGACTTGAAACTTACAAGCCATTCTGACTTCTGTTTCTCACCTCCCTCTCAATCCATCTCACTCTTAGCCATGACCCCACCTCTCTCCCATCCTCGTCTCCCTCAGTCACTACCTGCTTCCTCCGCCATTTGCTTCCCCATCGAAGAAGACTCAATGAGTGGGCTCATTAGCTTTTTCGTTGTTTATTTGAAACTTGGTAATATCGAAATATAAAATTTACTATATTTTCATATCATTTTGGATTGTGTATCCGTAGTCCTCTTTCCCCCTAAATGGTATTACTTTTCTTCAGGTTCCCATATTTGAAATTGTTATCACCATCATACTCTTTATATTATTATTATTATTATTATTATTATTATTATTATTATTATTATTATTTTTGATAACCGTCGATGTCCGGGTTAGCTTGTGCGCACCTCGACTAATTCCATGGGGCCTTGAAGTTTTACGGCTGGGTATTCTGAGTTGTTTCTGCTTGAATCGTTGAGCATCAGAATCATCATTTTACTCTTGAAAACTAGGAATTCTGTAAATTTAGATACCCTTTGATGTAATTCGGTAACAAAAATTGATTTTTGTTTTTCACTGTACTTTGACCAATAGTGAACATGTAATGCTCTTGTTGATAAATTGGAAATAACCAGATACCGATTGGTGGCGTGTATTTAACTGGGACGGGAATGGGATGTATTCTTCCATACCCATTATGTGTTTAGGACAAGGTATTTGGATGTATTCAGGAATGGGTAGGGCCCACTGCCATCCCTAGTTTTGAACGACAACTTGTGCATGCAAAAATTTGTGCTGTCTTTTGCCCTGCTTTGTTACATTTTGCTTTACTTTTCAAAGTGAATTATATCAGATGAATCTTACCCTTCAATAGAAATGACGACTGAAAGTTGTGCAATTAGCTATGGGAAGTATCAAATGCTTACAAGACATTGCCTCTGTCATGGAATTCTAGCATTAATTATTCATGTGATATTCCCATTTCTAGTAAAAGAAAAACGCAAATCAATCAATGCAACCCTTGAAACAAGTATAATTACAGTTTTCTTGAATATCTGAATAACAAATATATTTATGCCTTTTCATTTACATGTCAAATGGACAGCAAGAAGTGGAAGCTGCTTATACAATCTCGTGGTCGTTCTTTTATATTTTCAACATCAACACCGGTGCCTGTTGTTGCTGCGGCTCATGGTTAGATTTTGTACAAGTATATGAGAATGTTCCTTGGAAAATGCTATATGGACTTTATGGACACCATTATGGTGTCCATTATGTTCCTCTAGCACCTCCCATGTTCCTTTGCATGGTTTATCACTCTACCATAGTATCTCACATTTAATCACTACTAATTTTTAACCTTTGAAAAAACATTTGTTCATACCATCATCCAGGTTTACAGTATATCAGTTCGTGGTTATGGTTAAAATACGTAAAATTGAGAACTTAATAGGGTGTTAAATGGGGCCTTCTGCTATTGATTAAGCTGCGTTTTCTTGTTTTAATATAACTTTTGTAGCGGCTGTAAGTGTGGCAAAGGAGGAGAGATGGCGTAGAAGAGCTATCTGGAACCGGGTGAGAGACTTCCAAGCTTTGACGGGAATCCCTGTCACAAGTCCTATAATTTCACTTGTTGTGGGCAGTGAAGAGAAGGCCATACAGGCTAGCCGGTCTCTCTCTCTCCCCCCTCTCTCATTTTATGGTTCCCCATGTAAGTTTGGTGATGTTCCTAACTGTCGTAATCACTGTGAATCAGGCATCTTTTGAAATTAGGTTTTCACATAACTGCAATCAGGCCCCCAACAGTGCCACCAAACTCCTGCAGGTTTGTTGCATTTATGTCTTTGAATTTTAGTGGTGACTCACTCATTCTTTGGTGGTCCTATTTGTCATACCTGTAATTTAGGTTCTCTTGTAGAGGGGGAATATGTTTATTTGGGCCAGTTCTTCACTTATGTTGTTCGATAACGAGGTAGATGTAATTCTTTTGTAGGTTCAGTTCTTTAATATTATTGTGTATGGTCATCTTATTTACACCAAAACATAATATGAATGTTGGTTAGTCCTTCCAATCAGGAGATAATGAAATAAAAAATTTAAGATCTTGTCGTCTGGTGCCGATCTGCAATTCTCGCCACTTTTGCCATATCCTGCACCTGTTTCCTGGTTAAGAAAATGTCTCCTCATTTTGGTTAGTTAGAAACCGTTGGATTAGATCCTTGCCTGAAACTAGAAGAGGTAGCTCACTAACCTATTGAAGTAAGAAGTTTTGTCCAAAAGCCTTGGGCTAAAAGACAGATTTAGGGAACAAGGTTCCAAAAGAGAGACGAGCCTTAATGCAACTAAAGCTGGGAAAGTTTCTGTTTGGCGTGCGTTTGGAAATCAACTTGGAAATTTTGTTGAGTCTTCTAGTTGAGGACACGAGTACAAACTCAGAGTTTTGGTTTCATTTCTATCCACTATTGATGAATATTGGTTTTGCTCCTTACAGGTTAAGGATAACTCTGAGCGCAGTACACACATTGGATGATTTGAGAAAGCTGACAAATGCATTGTCTCATTGTGTCAATTTTCAGGAGATCGAATTCTTGTGCACAAACCTTAACTCCAAACTTTAATGTTCTATCTTATTCTTCTATCGATCTGGGAGTCTCTTTTCAGTTGTCGTTAGGCATTCAATATGTACTATTTATCATTTTGTAGTATATATCAACGAAGTCCTTTATAAGGACCGAGGCAACTTCTGATGAATCACTCACATTTATGTTCGTTGAATTTAAAGACCAAAGTAGAAGGCAATTTGAGCTCATTTTGGTGATAGTTAATTTTTGTTTAGAATTTTGTTTACATGCAACCCAACCCCTCTACTGCCTCCCCCACCATTTTCCCTGCTGTTCCTCCATGTCCCTACCCAGTTTCTCTGTCCTCCCTTTTGCTGCCAATACCCTCTTTCACCTATTGACAAGCAGCGAAATTGGCAAGAAAAGAGAGGGAAGAAGGGGGTGATAGGGGGGGAGGCAGAAGTGGGAAGCTGTAGCAGGAAGAAGTTACATAGTTATGTTTCAGATCCACTATTGCCTCTGGTGAGCAGAAGTGAAGATTTCACTATGTCCAATCAACTTTACTTCATTTCGCACCTATTTTAGCACTTTTATCACTTATTAAAGTTCAAAAGCACTATCGATATCTAATCTACCCAAAGAATTCCCACCTCAAAATTAAGGTGGACAATGTATGATCAAATTGAGTTGTAGTGAAATGGAGGAGGATTCTTTTTAGGATGAAGAGGTCGTCAAATTGCTCAACAATTGGTTTGTTAGTATCATGGTAAGTTTCTACAGTTCTAAGAAACGAAATATTTTCATTAACATTACGAGTGCTTTAACAAGATTCATTGACAAGTGGGTTGATTTATTTATATATTTTGCAAATAATGCAAGATTGAGAATTATCGGGTTTCTGTGATTTGCATTTCCATTCGCCATGTTCCTCAGTTTTCTTCCACTTGCCGGATTGTCCTTGCTTTTGATATAAGCCACCATGACTACTTAAATCTGATGTTGGTACAAACTTGGACCGAAAGGCCTGTTCAGAAACTTGATTTGCTGAATGATTTATTTCTGTGCTCACGTGTAGAATAGACCCAGTCAATTCGTACACCATCATTCTGGACAAGTCTTTAGATTCTTCAATTGCTGCAGCTGCATGATCAAAATTTGGAGGAAGACTTCTATGAACTTTTTCGACGACCCTTTTGTCTTAGATATCTCCGCAACTTTTGATTTGGTTTACACTGTCCTAGACTCGTGAAGAGAGCTCACGAACCGACTTTCATTCTTCCAATCTTAGATTGTCAAGATCTTTCCATAAAGACTGAAACTTGAAGTCTATTATATCAAATTATGAATCGTCACTTGTATGTCACGTAAAAAGACTATCATCGATAGTTTTCACTACAAATATCATTACTCATTATTTGTAGGTAATCCAACAACCCAGTATTGGTTGAAAATTTCACAACCAGACGGTTTCAATTGTGAATGAGATTAGAATTGCTTTGAATGAACCATGCTGTGTGTAGCAAATTTGTAATGTAATGGGGCCATCTGATTGGGATTATGAGAATTAGTGCGTAATCATCAAGAATTTCACTTGAAAGTGATTTTTAAGTCTATACTATGATCAAAAGCCATCTAGTTGGTGAATTTCTAACCAATATTTGCTAACTGGATTAATACAAATATTGGTTCTTCTTTGCTACTAGCCCCTGTTTGACAGTTATTTTTTTTTTTTTAAAGAAAGAATGATTTTTTTAATAGTAAATTTTGGGTGAAAAAAAGAAGAAGAGAAATAATGGTTGTCAAACAAGGGCTTAAGTTTTCACCGTAACCTCGAAGCCTACCTGCTCTTGCTATAAACTCCACACACCTGTAAGAATTTTAAGGCATGGGTAAAACATGTCTAGCTACTAATGCATGAATGAAGCTCTAGTTTATCTTTGTACCTTCGACATGAATTGTCGAAACAAGAAATATTTATCGTTAGACAACGGCGTGTTTTTGAACTATTTTCTGACAAAGAAATCTTCCATTGGTAATTGGCTAAATGATTTGTATATGGATTTCACTGAAAAGATCTCGAGAAATTCATGTTCAAATACTACATTCCAACAATTTGACCTCTGAATTCTTATTTATTTATTTTATTTTTACTTTCTAGGAATGGAAAAGCAAATCTTTCTAAGAAATATATTTTATTTTAAAATTATTACATATGGCTTACTTCATGAAATTTGCCCGAACAAGGTTGGGCCTACTAATCGAAATAAATAAAAACCTATTGTTTATTATTAACAATCGAAAATATTTATTTTATTTAAGTTTTAATACTTTTGAACATATATCCAAAGAGAGTGATTGATGAAAACTAAATACTTTCTGCAGTGAAAGCCTCATTAAATCTGAACATTAGTAACATATTACAAACTTTTTTAAAGTTGGATATTAAATAAACCCAACTATCTTCCTAATTACTAAATTTAAATGCACAAAAATAAATACTGAAAACTAAACCTAATCAAAGAAAACTAGGTTCTAACATGCAGCCAATTTTGTTGCACCATCTCCACATGAACGAAGGGTACTCGAAAAGGAATGGAAAAACACGTCTTTCCCGCATGCATGCCCACAAATTTTCTCGACTTTTCCACTGCTATCGCTTGACAAATTGTACTGATAAACCATTGAATCTGTTGCAATGAGCAGAACTTTTCCGTTCAGAACCGTAAAACCGGCCACCGCTAGATCAGATCCCTCCAATCCCATGTCTTCTACGTGCTTCTCAAAAACCTGATGCCATGAGCTTTTTTCTTTATCAGTTAGCACCCAGATGCTAAACACATTATTGTACAATTTGACTAAACATATAGACCGCATAGAATTGCCTGAATTCCCCCACTTAAAAATACTTAGTCTACAATCTAGATCGTGAATACCTCTCCTTGAATTTTCAGGCAATTTCAAGAATTTTGTAATGCTGTTCTCGACATCATAAGCCACGATGTATGGCCAAAAGAATGGACTGTCTTCTCCAAAATATGGACCGTTGTCGGAAAGTAGATAGATCACTCCATTCTGACACAACGCTGTTTCGTAGCAAATATTTCGGCCTGCACCAACCTTTATTCTCCCTCCATCTTTCCAATTTTTTTCTCTAGGTGAGTAAATTTTGCAGAGGGGGTCAGAACCCCAATCAGATGACCACATTATTGACGTTAACATGAAATCATCAGTAATCTTTTCGACATTATTGCATTCAAAAACGATTCTTAAGTTTCTTTCAGAATTGAAACCATATGGGTGGGATATTTCCAACCCATACTGTGTTGCTGGATTGCATATAAATAATGGTTTTATGTCGTTTATGAAGTTTCTACAACAAACCAGCCCATTACTCGAAGCAAGAACCCTACCAATTCTTGCAATAAATTCAAGAGAACTGTGAGGCACTTGTAAGCCATCTATGGAGCTTCTAATGCACGAATGAAGCTCTAAGTACCACAGCCATGATTTTGTATTCGGTTGAATAAAGAAATCCTTATCTCCAACCAACTGCGTCTTTTCGCATTGATTTTTAACAAAGAAATTATCGAGTGGTATTTTGGTAAAAGGTTTGGAAAGTGAAGAGAATTTGTATATGGATTTCACAGGTAGCCATGAGAAGATCTCCATAAATTCATCCATGGTTTTTAATTTTTTGACGTGAGAAAAGAGAAGATATAATCTGATTAATTTTGACAGTGAAGAGAATTACTACTCCAATGCTATATGCATTGGCTTCTTATATATACAATTTTGCTTTTGAATTCCTATTTCCTAATCCTTGATGAATTAGGGTTTTCTAGCCTTACACAATCTGATCAAATATGAGTTATGTTTTTGGAAAATAAATTAGTTTCCATAAAGGAACCATACAAAATTGGCAACCCTTTGAATTTTCTTGAAATTAATTATTGGTTACCATATAATTTCCGATTTTTGAAATAAATCGATAATATTAATTAAAAAATAAACACTTCCAATTTAAGAACTGATTATATATTTGTGTTAATTTGACGGGGTGTTTTGGAAATAATCATTTGTAAATTAAATATTAAGCGTGTGAATAATTTTCAAATTATGATAAAAAAAATTAATTAATAATTTAATGACAAATATATAGGTATGTAATCCAAATATATTACACAGACATATATTATTTTGTTTTTAATTGTTTACAACTGACTAGAATTTTTTTTTTTGATAAATCACCAACAAAAAACATTACGTCGGGAAATGCTTTTGAAGGTTTTTTATATTTCTTATGTTTTTAATCGATAAAAAATATTTCATTGGTAATTTTTTTTTTTAGTCTTTTGGTAATATTTTTATTCTTTTTTGAATATATTAAAGGAAAATTTGCAGCAGCGGTCCTTAACACTTGTAAATGCATAAATGACACTAAAAATGTTAAACGCACAATGAGTTCAAAAAGTACGTTTCATAATTAGAAGACACTCAATCTTCATTAAATGACGTGTAACTACACACATGATAGTGAAACTATAATGTAACTCACGTTGTTATGGTTCCTCTATTTCGTGTTAAAAACTCGAACATATCAAACAACTTTCAATGGGCTCAAGAATTACTATTAAAGGTTTTTTTTTGAACATGAAACGTACGGAGTGAGAAATGATGATAATTGTCGCATTGTCGTAAAACTCGCATGTTAAATAATGTTAGTACGTCCATCATATCAAATCAACGTATCTCCATTGTAAATGTTACTTTAGCCAACTAATATTATTTAGGGACATGGAATGTACAAAACAGGTAAGAACCCATCATAGTAACTACATTGTCATTTCAGTTATAAAATTGAATTATGAGCAGGGCAACAATAACCCGATGGTAGAAGCATAGGGGATAAAAAAAAAGAAGTAAAAGTAAACAAAGAGTATTGCGTTTCACACGTGGTTAAAAATAAGAACATAACTAAAAATAAATAAGTTTGTTCAAACATGTTAAAACAAAAATGTACACATACTTCATTTTAAGGTTTGCTTCTTTTGCAGAAGAGATTTCTTAGTTTGATAACGTCACTCTTAATGCTTCTAAAAGAGTAGAGATATTTTGTCACGAACTTAACACCGTGATATAATTTATTTATTTATTTATTTTTAATCTTTTTATTAACAAATGAAAAGACGTATATTCATTGGCACCTTGATGTTTCCATTTTACTAAGAAAATGTAATGGGTCAAAATGTGTCAAGAGGACAACACCAGTAGCGAATTCGAAAAATCAGATATCATCTCAGAAAGAAATAGGCACAAAAAGAATCTCATAAGCTAAGCCAAACATGCTCTTAGGCAAGCCAATCACGATAATACGTATCCTAGTCTAATAATACATGGACCGCCCTTTCTGGACCAGACGATTCCTCTCGATATAAACCTAGATCCGTTGCACAACTTGCTATTCCCCCATTCTTCACATCTCAGAGCAGAATCTCTCTCTCTCTGGAATGGACACTATTCAATCAAACTACATGGATTCGCCGTCTGAACCTCCCTCCGAATCGCAGGAGTACTCAAGTTTTCAGAATTATTCTTACTCTTATCCTGAAAACCCATCAGATTCACATCCCGAAACTCAATTACAAAAAACCCTAGATTCATCAAATCCAGAAGAAAATACACCTAATCCAACTATTGAAGATGGAGCTCCGAATGGAAGTGCGTCAAAACCCGAGATGCCGAAGATTTTGGTTTCAGAAAATGGGTTGACCAATAGCACCGATAGGGATTTCTCCGGAGGCGAAGAGGAGACAACCAGCAGGAAGCGGCGGAGGTCCCGGTGGGATCCTCCGCCGAGCGAATCGAGCAACGATGGGGTTGGAACTGGAGTTGATGATAATAGTGGGACTGGTGGGAGGAAGCGGAAGTCCAGATGGGCTGATGACGAGCCCAAGCCTGTGATTCAATTGCCCGATTTCATGAAGGATTTTACTGGAGGTATTGAATTTGATCCCGAGATTCAAGCTCTGAATAGTAGGTTACTTGAAATTAGTAGGAAATTGCAATCTGGGTTACCTTTGGATGACCGCCCTGAGGGTGCTAGGTCGCCTTCTCCGGAACCTATTTATGATAACATGGGAATCAGGATTAATACTAGGGAGTATCGTGCTCGTGAAAAATTGAATAGGGAGAGACAAGAAATTATATCACAGATAATTAAGAAAAATCCTGCCTTTAAGCCACCTGCAGATTATAGGCCGCCTAAGCTTCAGAAGAAGCTTTACATCCCAATGAAAGAGTATCCAGGTTATAATTTTATTGGACTGATTATTGGACCAAGAGGGAACACTCAGAAGAGGATGGAAAGAGAGACGGGAGCAAAGATTGTGATTCGGGGTAAAGGTTCAATGAAAGAAGGTAGGCTGCAGCAGAATAGGAATTTGAAGTCCGACCCTTCAGAAAACGAGGATTTGCACGTCTTGGTGGAGGCTGACACTCAGGAGGCTCTTGATGCTGCCGCAGGTATGGTTGAGAAGCTCTTGCAGCCAGTTGATGAGGTTCTCAATGAACATAAAAGACAACAGCTTAAGGAGCTCGCTGCATTGAATGGTACTATTAGGGATGAGGAGTATTGTAGGTTGTGTGGCGAGCCGGGGCATCGGCAGTATGCATGTCCTTCTCGTGCTTCAACATTTAAGAGTGATGTTTTATGTAAGATATGCGGTGATGGTGGGCATCCTACAATTGATTGCCCAGTGAAGAATACTACGGGCAAGAAAATGGATGATGAGTATCAAAACTTCTTGGCAGAATTGGGAGGCACTGTTCCTGAGTCTGCAATCAAGCAAAACTCTGCAACACTTGCCCTTGGCCCTGGCAGTTCAGGAACCAATCCTCCTTGGGCGAGTAGTAATAACACTACACAAGCTGGTTTGGGGTCTAGCATAATCAAGCCAAAGGAATATGACGAGACAAATTTGTATATTGGATATCTGCCACCTACTATGGATGATGATGGTCTGATCAGCTTGTTCTCTCCCTTTGGTGAAATTGTGATGGCTAAGGTTATCAAGGACCGCCTATCTGGTCTGAGTAAAGGGTATGGATTTGTTAAATATGCTGATGTCCAACAAGCTAATAATGCCATTGTGAGTATGAATGGCCACAGACTAGATGGGAGAACTATTGCAGTGAGAGTTGCCGGTAAACCTCCTCAGCCAACTGTGCCACCTGGCCCTCCTGCTCCAGCAATGCCTACATATCCTCCAAATCAGCCTCCTGGTGCCTACCCATCTCAGCAGTATAATACCGGCGGTCCAATTGGTAGTGCACCACCAGGGAGCTATACTGGGGCTCCAGTTCCATGGGGACCACCTGTGGCCCCTCCTTATGCATCTTATCCTCCACCTCCTCCGGGTTCAACCCTTTATCCTCCACCTCCTCCATATGGGATGCAATATCCCCCACCAATGCCACCAGCTTCTTCTGGTATCCCATCACAGACTGTTTCTCTTGATACCCTACAAAATTATGCGCCTTCTGGGGAGTCACAACAAAATTATCCACCTGGAGTGCAATCTCAGGGTAGTGCTCCTGCTCAATCTGCTTCGACTTATGTCTATGGAAATTCTGTGACATCTGTGCCACCAAATGCCCAAGCTGTGTATCCAATGCCTTCATACAGTTACCCATCTTATTACGGTTCAGTTCCCCCTCCCCCTCCTGCTGCTGTGCCTCAGCCAACTGTTGATCCTTCACAAAGTTTGAATAATGTTCCTTGGGCCTCAAATCCACCTGTACCTCCACCTTCATCATCTGCGGAGAAGAGCAGCTATAGTACAGATGCAGAATATGAGAAGTTCATGGCGGAAATGAAATGATGATGCATCCCTCTGGGATGACCTTTCCGTATGAATGGTAAACACGCTGGATTTATTTCTTGTCTTGCATTACAACAAGATATAATTGTATTTACAAGGGCAAGAATTTTCTCCAACTCCATCAAATTGTAATCACATACCGTCCAACACCCGTTGATGTGACTTATGTTGTTCATGTGGTAATGGATGGCTGGAGATTACAATGAGGGAATTGGGAAGACGAGAAAATTGAACCAAGTAAATCTCACATCTTTTTACCACAATGGTCAATTGTGATGTGAGTAACACGTGTTCATCGGCCAATAATATGCGAAGAGCACAATAAGTTTTCTTCTCTAGCTAGAGGAAATAACAAAAATTTACTGCAACCACTTTTCACCTTTTTCTTTCCTCCTTTTTGTGTCCGAGTTTTGGTGAGAGGGAGTTGAAGTTTCAGAACACCTGTGGAGTAATCTGATTTTGTCAAGTTTTGTCAAACCATTCTTCATAATGGACTTACTTTTTCTTTTCAATTTTTAATGTTAAAACTAGGAATATATTAAAATGGGGATGTTAAAATATTGGTAGGATGACTTAGGTAGTTGCTACATTCGTGAGTGGATCTAAAGAAGTCCTTAGTTACAAGAATGATGCGGTCCGTCCAAGTAGACCGTGTTAGAAGATCAAGAGGTAGATTGATCTGGTTGCAAAAAGATTTAATTGATTGTATCTTTCATTAGACGTATAGATGCATCAATGGAGTAGCGAAAATTATTTACGTAACTAACTCTAGATTTGATAATTAGGCTTAGTTTGTAGAATTGTAGTTTTTCTATTTTTGGGGTGAGCAGGTGTCCAATCCAGGACATGATAATTCTGCTAGAGTAGGCTCCCTGGTTTGCGAAGTGATTGATTTGACTCTAACCAGTGACATGGGGCATTCACGGGCAAGAGATTATAGAATCTATAGTTTCTTGGAGAAATGTTCTTTATTGGAACTGTGTATATATCCCTCTGGCTGTAGCTTGACTCTTAAGTTCACTCTGGACTTTGGCAATTTCCGTTAGTTACTAATTTCCTTTTATTATCATGACTTGGAACTTTTTTTTTTTTTTTTCACTGAACTTGAAAGTAACCTGTATTTGTTCTCTCTTATATCCATTGTTTAACAAATTTCATTTTTGTCTGATTAGGAGATGAGAACCTAATTCAGCCCTTTTTTTGAGCCCCATTTTTCCAAAAACTCATTTTTTTCAAAACTCATTTTCAACCACACGTTTTCCAATGATTCTACACCTAAATTGAAAACTTTTTCTTTTTTTTTTTAACCACACACTCTTCAAAAGATTACTATTCCAAAATAATTTTTTTTCCCCAAAATGAGGCTCAAACCTCAGTACGACTATAGCATTATGCAGATTATATTTCGGTTTTACCTCATTTTAATTGTTGTTTAAGTTGTGCAGATAGGCATGTTCTGACTGGGTACAACTATCTGTGTTGCCAGTCCGCCTCCTCTCCCATTAACTGGAATCGGGCTTTCTTTAATCTCATATTTTTGTTTGATAATAAGCATGCATGCATGCATATTTTCACTTTTGGTGCAAGACTGCTTAATTATTATCCCATGAATCATAACACTTGTTTCTTTGTCGTGATTGTAATATTTTGACAGGCTGTTTGTTGGAGCAATTGTCATCCTGATTTGTTATCTCTTGCCATGACTTACTTGTTGGAAGTTTGGGACTCACATCTTTAACCTTGCTGTACTGTTATGACCTTTGCAGAGAGTTGCCACAAAGTTCAGTTCATCCAGCCTTGTGTTACAGTACTACTCATTCAGAGAGTTATTCCTATTGGTTATTCCTTTTGTAGGACTATCGTCGGTCTTTTGGAGGATTATTTTTACTTTAGAGCATCCGGACCTCTCAAATTTGATCTCTCTTTTATGTTTGAACTTCTTAATAATTGTTTACTGTCATTGTGTGTTGTTCTATCTAACGATTACTCAGGTGGCTGACTACGTGCTTTGTTTTCTGCTTCTAACTTCTCCCACTTTTAGTTTATTGCTTTTAAGTTTGACAATTCCATCATGTTGTAGTTCCTGTCTGTGAAAGCAGGTAAATAGCCTCTACAAATCATTGCTGGAAGATCTATGCATCTTAAATTGTGAGGTTACCTGGGGTATGTTAATATTATAAATTATTTTTTATATATGCATCCTGATTTTTTCTTAATATTTTCTCTCTGATGTCTTTTTCTAGTGCATGTATGGCAGGTAAAGTGTGATTATGCCAGAGTAAATGTTGTGTTCTTGAGCCGTTCTTTTGACGTGAATAGATTGTGCTATTCTTAGGTCTTCTATTAATTAAAGGAATCCAGGAGTGAATGAATTTGGTTGTGGTGGTTGATGGTTTTGGATGAGTAATTGCAGGAAGAATATATGTGGTACAAATGGAGTGGTTAATAGGATTAGTTTGGAGTTTAGGAAGTCTGAAAGGAATGATGGTTTTATCTGTATATGAAAGTTTGTTAAATTAGTGAATTGCTTTTGGTTACATAAACATGAAGCTCAATTAGCTGGTGTCAAAACTTAGTGAGTAGATTGTAGGAAGATATTATTTGTTTCTTTGCTTCGAAGCACTTATTTACAATTATCTAGAGACCTGTTTTGATAGAATTCGTTCTATTGTGAATTTCGTTGAGGAGGAAAAAGAAAAATTAATTTACATAACGATGAATTTGTATATTCTTGTAGGTCATTTATCTCTATTGCACAGAGTCGTCTAGTTTTCTTGTGTGCCTGCTACATATTCTCAATAAGATTGTCTCAACATCTAGAATAAAATTCAGTGTGTGTGCATGTGTTTCTGTTGATAAAACGTATTTGTGAAATTAGATATTGTTAAGATATTATTGTGACCTGCTGAATTGCATGATAACAACCGCAAGGAATGCTCGTATATTAGAAAAGGCAAATAAGGAAAGAAAAATGATTTTCACTCTAGATAATACAATTTGAAGCTCTTTTTCGAATTTTTATATGCTTTTTGGTCAATGTCAAGTGGATTTTGTTGTGGTCGTCTACATATGGCGAAGTTATGCGTTGTTGATGCCTTAGTCTTAACTTTGTCCAATTGCAATTTGAAGTAGTTATATTCATGCTTTTTGATATTCTATTTCCTGTACATATTATATCCCTTCTTGGCAATCAATCTCATTCTTCCTTTATGAGGATTACTTGCCTCTGTTGTGTGTTTTGGGCATTTAAATGTGTGTGATTGTGTTCATTTCTACTGTTGAAATGTTACTCCAATTAGTTTCAAATTTGCGTTTTACCATTTTTGGAACGGGTAATTTTACTTAGAATGTGCATTTATACACAACTAAAATGCTCTCGCCCTCGACATTGATATGGGAACGAGATGATCAAAGGTTAAAAGACTTGAATAGAATAGGTGTTAATTATGGATATACTTAGCCCCCTTTCGTGCAAACCAACACCATACCAGTTCATGTTTTGAAGAGAGCAGAGTGATACATCATACATTATTATAGTTTAAATGAATTGAAAATAATTATTCTAATAGTTGGCCCCTGTTTGGTCTTAGCAGATTTATAGTAGGTATTAATAAAATTTATGGAATGTGTAGTTGAAAAGTTTTGGAATTCATAAGAATTGTCTCTGACTTAGATTTTATTAAATTTTTGTAGCCTTGAGCTTGAACTGAACAGGAGCTATAAATCAAATCAAATCGATATTGTCAACCAACTAGTCTTCTGTCTTACAACTACAATACTAAAAGAACAGATGCTGATGAGAACATACAAGTATTAGAATTTCAACGGTGTAAACACTTGATTGAAATATTTGCTCTGATGAACCAAATAGAATTGATAGAAAGTTCGACATAAAAATAAAAATGTGATTTGTCCTCATCGTAGGCCTCCGAAGCTTAGAAGGTGCATTTTTGGCCGCCTTCTTCAACCACTTACCTTACAATTTTGTAGAAAATATTTTCAACTTTGTATTTCATAAATCATCTCACTCGAAAGTTTTCAATCATTTTTTCGCGTTTCTCCCATGGATTCATATCCACCCTAAAGGATAAGAATCATTTACGTAGCAACCCCACGAGTCAGGGACAATTCGGGCCAATTCCCCTTCAAAAAAATGGATAGAGAAGATATGCTCTGCATGTTACAAAACTAAATCCAAACCTAAATTCAAATATTCGGAGGCAAAATAATATAATATAAAGAAAAAGAAAAATACAATGTAGGCATAGTTTTCACTTTTCATTAAAAAATAAAGAAAATAGAAATCAAAGGGGAGGCGAGTGAACCCCCACCGATACCTCACAATAGAGGGTGAGGGTGGGATTATTTTGGCAATTTTTTTACCCACCCGAGTGTATGTAAAGTATATGTGAAACCAATTTCTGTACATGGCTTTGCTCGGGGTATATCTGCTCAACCAGTCTATTGTAGTGCAGAATAAAGAGCTGCTAACATTAGTTTGATTTCTTACTTTCAGAGAAGAAAGAGAAAAACGAAAGGAAGAATTATCTGACGATTAATCCTGAATGCTTAAGCTGGATGACGCATAGAACATGTAATCCAACAATTCTACAGCCTTCTGCAAATGAATTTCCCAACTAATCTATCCGCCTTGTGTTTGTGTTTGATATAATGCTGGTGAAGGTGCGGTGGCTGTGATGGGAGATTAAAAATGGGTAATTGGATGGATTGCAAAGCCTGGGAAGTTTGCGAGTTTATGATATTTTCTGGGAAATTGTGTTCTCTGTAGCCTCATGATGCTGGTGGAGATGGAGCTGTTAATGACAGAGGTATGGTGGTGGGTGATGGTGATAGGGTAGTAGAAATGGTCAACTGGGTGGATTGTGAGAATAATGGTAAGAGTTAACCGAGGAGGAGTGACGGCAATTGGTGGTGATGATGGGGGCAAGTTCATGACATTGTTGGTGAAATTGAGCATTGCTTCGTTGCCTCTAAACCTCAAGACTGCCTCGTCGTACGCTCTGGCGGCGGCCTCCGCAGCGTTGAATGTGCACAACCAAACTCTGTTAAGTTTGTGTGGGGCTTTTATATCTGCAGCCCATTTGCCATTTTTCCTCCGTCTCACTCCTCTGTAATTTCCTCCTCTCTTGTTTCATCATGTGAACCGTCACATTTTTCTGCTTGCAGAATTTGCTCGGTGGTGAATCTGTGACATTTTTAGGGAAATTGAGTATTGCTCCGTTGCCTCTAAACTTGAAGGCCGCCTCATCGTATGCAATGGCGGCGGCCTCGGCGGTGGCAAATGTTCCCAAATAAAGTTTAGCAGCTCTGTGTTTTATTTCTACAGTCCAATTGCCCGATCGAGCCTGCTCACTGCTACGTATTTTCTTATCTCTTGGTTCTTCATTCGACAGGTCGTACCTTTTTGGCGAAGGCGACGTGACGTTGGTGGCAATATTCGTTCCCATCTTTAGTACTCCCTGCATGGATTTTGTTTCATTAATCACACAAGTCACAATTGAAACTCTATCGTGGAAGATAAACAGGCCTCGAGAATTTTTTGTTTTGAATTTGAAACTTGAGAATTTAGTTATCACTTATCTATAAACCTATCTTAATTGAAAATAAGTTAGGTTAGGGACTCCTTAATGTTTTTCCAATTTTGATATAAAATAGGGAATCCCCTGTAATGGGTCTGACTAGGCGCTTATGGACTTTCCGATTTGAGTTTTATCAATCAAGGTTTTGAATAGAATTCTCGATATAAGTTGATGAGTATTTGGTCCATTTAAACATTTCAATCTTTTTTTATTTTCGATGTAGACAATAAATTTGAGGTATGAAAATTGAGGAATTAAAAAGAACATCAATTAAGATAATGTCCAAATTCTTAATCTGTGTAATAGCAATGTGAGAATGTGAACATTGTGTTATGTCACACGAGAGAATATTATATAGGGAAAATTGCAACCATGTTATCAAACCTTTCGATTTTAAGCAGATTTTGCCTAATCCTTCATTTTGTTGCACCGAAGGTATCAAACATTTCAAAAACTCGCACTTGGAGTCCGATGAATGATTTTTGTTAGTTGACCGTTAGTTTGATCGTTAGTTAATCCAATAAATTGATTTTGACCAATTTTAAAAGAGCAAAATGGTAACTTTGAATTAAATAAAAAAAAAACCAAAAAAAATAAGTAATTATATTACCACCACATATTTTACTAGTTACACCACAATTTTAATTGATTTTTTTGTTTACTTCAATGGCCCTAAGTAAAATTACTTGATTAACCACACATTAAATATTGGCCTCTGAACATGGTGCTTGGGAGAAATATGAGTTTTGCAAGCAAGATGCGAATGACACGGCGAATTTCCTCGTCTAGATACTCAATTTTGTGCCAGATAATAGGAAACATTGCTATTGATGGTGCAGCAAATCTAATTAAATATTCTCAGCCTACTGTAAACTCTCCAAAACAATCATAATCACTGTGATCTTGTGTTGTCTTCAAATGTGTTCGACCATTTTCCTCTTCAAAAACACAAAAAAAAAAAAAAAAAAATCCGTCATTCACTTATTTCTCCTTTTACGTTCAAGGAATTGAACTAGAAGAATGTATGCCACTTCTTGTTCTCAATAGAATGCATTGATGTATTTTTCTATACAATGTATATTTTCTGTTATTCTGGTTCTCTCTAGTTAAATTCCCGCACAATTTGAAGTTCTGCAAGGTGAAAGGTTTATAGAACCCGTAACAACGTTGCAATCGATTTGAGTTTACTGCCCATAAAGAAGAGCATGTTAATTAACTTGAATAAAAAACATGGTTTTCATTATCCGTCCATAATATAGTCAGTATAAAATCTCAATTTTATTAATCAAACATCCATTACATGAGCCTACCCACGCTATTTCAAAAGCCTACTTCTAGCATCTTGTTGCAAGAGCAACTTGGTAAATAGATACTACACTATTACCTCGCTTCCAAATAATTGTGAATTTGGATGGAGGCAAATAAAGGATCACATCAGTTCTTGTAGTGGAAGCTCTTCAACACACAGTCGAATAACTTAATATAATTATAGTACAGATAACATTGGTATGCCGAAAGGGATATGTTGGTTGCTAAGTTTGGTCAAATTTGTTCCCCATACAAAGCTAGGAGCATCTACTCTTGCTAGAGAGATATATTGCTTGTCTCAATTGTATGGTTGTTGCTTGAGGAGCGGAGACTACAAAATCTTAGAATCTGACAGGAATTTTGAATTTTTGAGTCTGCTATGGGATTTGTTAACAAGGAAGAATGGGAGGGGTCGAAGAAGAAATGAGGATTAATACTGTATTATTTTTCTTTATTTTTATTTTTTATTGGATTGGAATTATAATTGTAAATTTGTCATGTTGTATTTATTGTAAACATATTTTAATTGTTGTATAATTATAATGTGGTACAGTAAGTAAAATTTGTTGTGGTAATATAATTACCCAAAATAAAAAAGCCATCCCCCAAGGAAAAAACATAAAAAGAAGGTATTGTTCATCCCCACATCCTCCACCCTACCCTACCCTACCCCAAACTAACATATCCCAAATTCATCTTCTCCTTCCAAGTCAATGTAATCTATGATGTGAATAATTGAGCTACCGTTGGGCAGCATTTCAGCTCTCACAAAGCAAGGGGAGCCCCACTTAGGCTATTAGTGGATCACATTGGATGGAAGAATAACATTTTGACCGTCAATTGCAATTGACGAAATCATCCCAGTCGCTACTTTGGGGATCAAATTAAGAGCCAATTGAGCTGCAGTTGGATCAATTAATTGTGTACCCACAGACTTCTGAGTATGAACGAGTTATCGCAGGTGAATTTGTGGATTGAACAATGGGAAAACCATCAATTGGATTGGATATGAAAGCCCCTATTCGCACGCGTTTGGATGCGAAATCCCGAAAAATTTATTCATGTTTTGGCCATATTCTGTTTAATCATAACCATCATATTGAGTGCCTGTGGTGAGGAGTCGACCTGTGGTGGTTCGAGAGGGTGAGTGTGTAAGGTGGGTTTCCACTACCGTGGACATGAAAATTCTTGATAGAAAGGAAATGGTTTCTTGATTAATTTGATAAATGATTTGTGATTAGGGATGATGAAATTCATGATAAGATGGGAGTTTTGTGATGGAAGTGGCAGGCGGAGCGACGGCGACGACTGTGGTGGTACTTCTTTTTTGGTGGGGCTGGGGCTGTTTTTTTTAATTTTCTTTTAGTTTAAAGTTACCATTTTGCTCATTTAAAATTTGTCAAAAATCAAATTTTTAAGTCCACTAACGATCAAACTAACATAAATCATCCATTTGGATTCAAAATGCGTTGACTAACAGAGTAATAGATGGAAACCATCTTTTTCGGGTGAATGTGGCTAATTTATTAAAGGCTGTGGACCTAGATGTTCAAAATAAAAGTTAGGGACGAAGTTTCGAAAGAAATAAAAGTTTTGGGTCGCTTGCTACTCTTTACTTGATTAAAAACTCACTATAATAAATTAAGTTCCAAATTAATCAGAAAAATATTGACATTTCCTAATTTCTTTTGAATCATTCAATCGATTCTTGTCATATTCAAGACATATTTGTATTTAAAATATATTTTTAATAATTGTTTTTGACTAAAATTATCATGGTTGTATATGCAAAGAAAATCACTGGAGGCGTATATGGTATGGTTCAATTTAATTCTCAAGAGAAATGAACCAAATCCAGTACCAACAGAAATTTTATACGTGGCCAAAACAGCTTCACGTGAAAATAGAAAGGCATGTAACAAATCCCCTAGCTTGAATGTTTACATTTTCTCATTTTCACTTTTTATGCTCTATATTTTAGGAGACAAGTGGTAGGTTATTCTAAATAAGAGTATGTTTGAGCCTCATTATAATTTAATAATGCATTTTGGAATAATAAATTGATGATAAATGTATGGTTAAAAAATTAGGAAATTTTTTAGATTTGAGAGTAATATTATTTTATTGAAAAATGTGTGGTTAAAAACGAAAAAAAAAATATATTTTAAAAATAATGAGGATCAAACAAAGGCTTAATTCTAGACTCAAATCAAGTTAGTCCGTCCTTTTTCGATTTAATTTTTGAGATTCATCTGGAAGTCTACACTTAGTAGTTACTCAATATATCAGGAGTTCTGATAATTTTATAATGAATGATCTTTTAGGCCCTATTTGATTGTAACGAATTTAATGAAAAATGTCACATTCGAAAAAAACAAATTCAACTTTAACCGTTTGATTGCAACGTGAAAATGAAAATCGAATTCCAAGATACAACTACTTTAAGCTGCATTTTCTTTGTTTTCATGGAAAATAAATTTCTATGGATTTGATGAGTTTTTATTTTCCAATTAATATGGAATTTGAATTACTTTCCGTCTTTACCTATGAAACGAACCCTTAAGATGTTAGGGGATAATTGTACATCTTGTGAGCGCAATAAGTGCAAGAAAAATGGTCACATACCCGTTCCACTTACACAGGCCAAGCAGCTCATAGTGGTTCGTAATCTGCGAAATATTGTTGCGACTTATAGTTTTATTATTTTGTACTTACTTGAAACAACAAATGATCTATTGCATTTTATAATCGTTATATTATTAATGTCTTGATATTAGATTTTGTAGTTATTATGTTATTATTGCTTTTGTACTATTGGGATGAATTTAAAGCCATTTTACATTGCTGTGTCTCTTTTTTTCCAAAACAGAATTGATTTCTATTGCTACCATTAACGTTAGTTTAAAGAATTCTAGAATTGACAAACACTGTTTTATTTGTTACATTGCATGGTTTGAGCTTGTTTCTAATATGTTTGCAAAAGCAAACACGAAACCAACCAGGCGGGCAATGGCTTGAAGATTCGGGACAATCCTTGAATCTGGGTTTTTTCAAAGTTAAAACTTAATTTCTACTTTAAACTCACCTATCCCACCCCTCAAGAGAGAGAGTAAAATGTGGAAGAAAACTGAGAAAAGATGAAATAGAAGTCAATTGATTTTCTTCCATGTCTACATTTCTACTTCAAAAGTATATTTCATGGAAACCCTAATTAAGTTTAGGAAAAAGAAAGAAAACAAAAATAAATTTATATTTGTAGGGGAACAATAATTTATTTTATTAAAAAATATATTAAAACCTTAATTATGTAATTTTTTATAAAGATAATTTTGGCTGGGGAACACATGGTGCAGCATAGCATTCGACCAAATCTCGAGGCAAAGCATGACGGCAGATGCAAGGGAGAGCCTGCATATATCATTAAATGCGAACCAAGAAAATCCCTTCCACCCATCCTTGCACCAACCAACCACATAACCAAATTGTGCGAAGGCTGTGATCCAACCCGTAAGGTCGAATGCTATGGCTGCACCATATGTTCCCCAGCCAAATATCGTTTTGATTCCCTCCAGTTGGACAAAACGAGATGGGCGGGAGGGAGGGCGGGCGGGAGAATTTAAACTTAATCCCCATATAAACTCTATTTCCCCAGTCACTTCCTTTAAAACTCACATTTAACTAGCCAATATAATTTCTCAAGAATTCTCTCAGGACTACACAGATCTTCCGTAAGTTTCCATTAACTTCTCCTTTCTTCAAACTTTAAAATTGATTTGAATTGAATTTATATGAAATTTTCCGTGAATTTCCCCACAACTTCTGCTTGCTTCAAACTGTGAATTAAATTTAAATATTTATCATTGCATCCTTCTTTATTTCTCCATTTGTGGTCATTATTCTGATTAACATATTGAATTGATCTTTTACTTGAATTTCTCCATTTGTGATCATCATTCTGCTACTATTAGGGCATATTGAATTGAAATTTTGAATTGATCCATTTGTGGTCATTATTCTGCTATTGAATTGAAACTTTGAATTGAATTGAATTGAATCGATCTTTTTCTTGAATTGATTATCAATAGCTACAAAATAAAATCTCTGCTCTGTCATGTGCTAGATTTTCTTTTATTCATCCTGTGCCTTTTTGCCAACAATTCTTAGCCAGGACTGAGATGAGAGTGCATGCATAAGTCAGGACTGATAAGCATACTTGGTTAGGTCATAGGGAAAAGAAACTATTGGCTCCGACAGATTTTATATGACCCTGTGTGTATGGATATCTTGCCCAAACAGTATAGAATAAAATTTATTTCACATTCACTTTGTTAACTTTTAAGTTAAATTCTACTCAAAAGGTAGATACATTTAGTAATTAAATCTATTTAAAAGGCGCAAAGGTGCATATTACATTTACACTAAGAAAGCAAAAAACTTTCGACAGCCTCATGGAATAGAACCTGTACCTGAAACAATTAAAGCATTTAATAAAGAGCTCATAAAGAACCAAAATCCTATACCATAACTGGAATTTCTCCACTTGAAAGAAAGCTCTTCTGTGCATTTGATTAATGACTGAAGATAAAATTTAAAGGAAAGCCACAAGGGCTATCACATTTATCAGCCACCTCTCGATTTCAAGAGAGATGGACCACATTCTATCTAAAGTTATTCTGGATGTTACTGATGCAAAGGCCAAAACTGGAGCATAATTTGATCCAGCAAATTTTCAAAATTTGACAAACTCCATTGCTTGCAGCTGCTCACATATTGCAATTGCAAGATCGAGAACTTCACTACATAGGTCAAATTTACTTAACCATAACATGCTATAGAAAAATATTTCTTTAGTCATAAAAAGCTTTTGTATAATTAACATTCATTCGTACTATATCATTCAATGCCATAATGTTTTGATACTTTTTCTTTATTTGACATGGAATGGTGTTAACTAATGTCCAATTTTTTAGTATGGCTGGGAAAACGAAAACTGAAGAAAGAAGGTTCTTTTGTCATCTATGTGGATCACTATTCAAAAAAAAATGGAATTTGTGCACATAACAAGAACGTGCACAGGCATATCCTAAGGACCGGAGGCAAAGAATGCCCGAAATGCTTTCGGTTATTCCACACGAAATCTGAGTTCTCGGCGCATGAAAATTACGAGCATAAGGGGACAAAGTAAGGTAGTTTGAGTTGATGGCATCTTGCTTTGAATTTTGACGAGGTTATCTGGAAATTATTCTAATGTTCTTGGTGTCTCATTTTTGAATGACAGATTGTGTACTTAAGAGAGTATTTTCTAAATGCATTCTTGTCCCTAACTCCCCTGCCTCCATGCTTCTCATTTTATCGAGCAATATAAATCATTAGCATGGTTTTTTTCTGTTTAAAAAAATAATAATAAAAAAATTGAAATTTTCCTTGATATATGTAGAGGCATTTGATCAAGAGAATCTTTATTTGACCTCATTAGTGTTTGTAGTAGGAACTAGAAAAAAAAAACATGTATTTTTGCTTTAATTTACAGCTTCTTTGAGCACTCTGCTTCAAACCACTGGATTTTGGGTTTTTATTTTTATTATTATTTTTTTAAAATAAGGCATTGTGCACCATTTTAAAAGTATAAAAAAAAATTGTGAAATTATAATTTTGGGTTTACATTTCTTTTTTAATGTTTTTAACATGTTGGGCAAAAGAGTATTAATCATGAGTTCGATATGTGGGCATGCGCGCATGCATGTGTCCTTTCAAAGAATGAAAATGCAAATTCAAGTTTTGTCGTCTTTGATAAATGTACAGTTTTTGAAACCTGATTTATCTGTTAATTATACACTACCCTGGCAGGTTTAAATATTTAATTTTTGGAATATAAGTATTTGTAATATTGATCAATAATATTAGATTAATTACCTTTTGAATTAGTATGTGGTTGGATGAATTGTTCACTCGAAATTGAAATTCTATATGTTTGTATCTTCTATCTAGGCATGTACCTTATCATATTTTCTTGATTTACATTCATTTCCTCAGTCTTGGGTTGTGTCATTACATGGAGATATATGTTATACACGGCATACTTTTCTTTACTTCATGCAAGTGTCCATTTTGTGTGATAATGTAGCTGTTCAATACCTTACTCATTTCCTATTTTTCTTGTTTAGGAACATTTTCAAAAACTAAGAATCGAGAGCACAATTGGGTTCTTCTGAACACCTCCAAACAGGTGATTTGTTCTCGTCCTATATTTCAATCTTTTCCATGGTCTTCCATTGGCAAATAAAGAATGGATTATGGTAGAGTCTTAATGAATTTGCAGTTCATACTTTTATGGAGGAAGTCCAAATGAACTCTCTGTCATTTACTTAAATGTTTCTATGTTGACATTAAACCCTGTCAAAGCAAAAAGCTTCAGTTGCTTTAATTTTACACAAAAACCACAACTGGGTTTAAGGGAGTGAGTTGATGGCATTGAACTTTGATGAGGCCATCTGAATATGTTCTTGCTGTCTCACTTTTGAATGACAAATTGCGTACTTTGAGAGTTATGTGCTGTTGTCCCTACCTCCCTTGCCTCGATGGTTCTCATTTTATCGAGCAATATAAATCATTGGCGTGGTTTCTTTCTTTTAAATAAAAAAAATGAAATTTTCCTTGATATATGTAGAGGCATTTGATCAAGAGAATCTTTATTTGACCTCATCAGTGTTTGTAGTAGGAACTTGAAACATAACTACTTGCAATGCGCGTGCTGGATCCGTCGGAACAGTTTTTTTTTTTGACAATGAATAAAATTTTCATATTATATACCAAGCAAGTTCTCTTATTTACATACATTCCTTGTAGCTCAGTTGGCTAGATCTTGAAAATGCACATGAGAGGTCCCAGTTTCGAATCCATTTCCCAACAATTTTATTGTGATATATTTTAAATTCTACAATTTTACCAAAATTAAATGAAATAACGAGGGGATTCGAACCAGCAACCTCTCCGTAGGAAAGTGAATGCTTGACCGTTGTGGCACTCATGAAATTTGATATTAAATTTACCAGAATAATATATATTACATTGTAGCGGTTTTAATGCAATTGTAAAAATTCAAACTCGTGCTCTTCCTTTGAATTATACAAAACTTGATTACAATATCATTAGGTATAATATAGATTAGGTTTTAATAGTTTTAATGCAATTGTAAAAATTCGAACTCGAGTTCTTCCTTTGAATTATAATTTGGTCACAATGTCATTTGGTGAGTATTTTTAACTTGTATACAAAATTATATATGTTCAATTTGAACAAAATAATTATTATGTTTAAATTTTAGACATTGTTTGATTTCCTTTTTTTTTTTCAAAATAGATTTTTGTCTCTTCTTTCAATCGCACATTTTTCAATAAAATAATATTACATGCAAATTCAAAATTGTTTCTTATTTTTAACCACACATTCTCCATCAAATCACTATTTCAAAATGTATTTTTTGCAAAAAAATAATAAATGGCATCAAACGAGGTTCTTAATATTTTATTGCTGAAAACGGTCGACGATCCACGATTGCCCTTGCTGACTCGAAATCCTGGGTCCGCCACAGTTTGGTGTGGAAAACGAATGGAGTTTGTTCTCATGAATTCCACATATATAACTCAGATCCTGGTTTGTGAGCAGAGTCGATTTATTTACCATTAAATTCTTAGCTAACACGCTACAATTGTTCTTGAGAACATACTCCAATTTTTTAAAATTGTTCTTGGGGCTATCTTTATTTTCTCTGTGGTAAGATGTTATTCATGGCTTTTTGTATTTTATTGAGTCGATTCTGACAAAATATATACTCTATTAAAAACACCCTAGTCTTGGTACTAATCAAATTATATCTAATTTGATAAGTTGAATCTCTGTAATTGATTTTCCATGAACAAGTAATGTTGTGCATTTAGTTGTCTTAACATTGAGATTTGAAACCAAGTTAACCTGAGATTCATTTAATTGATATTCCATTTTTTTTTTTTTGGAAACCTATTAAATGGTATTCTATTTCCTCATAGTTTGTGTGTGTGTGTGTATATATATATATATTTTTTTTTTGTCAGAGAAAAAGAAGCAGCAGCAAAGAACATGAAAGCTCAAAGAACTACTGCATTGGGCACAACATTAGTAGCATGATTCGGTTATGGCTACAATGTTCTCGTGTATGTGTATACTAATACTGTTATACTATGTTTGGTAGATCAAGCAACTTTAGACGGGATTAAGGTTGAAATATTGTGTGTTCTCCTTAACAAATATGCCATTAGTTTGGGCTACTTCATTTCTTGTCACGTGTGGTGTTATCTAGTTGATAAGATTCAAGTCTCTTGATGTGACAAGTTTAAAAGCACATCAAGATTGCAAACAACCAAATGATTTTGCATCAACATTTGTTTTTTGAGAAAATGAAAATCCACCTAAGTGCAGGTTTAGACGGGGTTCCTATCAGAATGTTAATGACTACAAACATCCTCGTGCAAGCTTTAAAGGAAAATAAAATCTAACCTCCAGTATACAAAATTATCGAATAACTGAAAGAAATTACAATAAAAATTATTCGGCCATTGTCTTAAATGCCTCGTGTCATATTCAAGTGAGACCTCTGTAATATTGCAGGATTTAGCTAACTTCATGTGTATAAATATGTGGTTTCCATACTAGTGCTATTGAGTAGTTCCATGTGCAAAACATTAAAAATTAAAAAAGAGATATATAAATTTATGTTTGCAGTTTGATTTAACCCCGTCTACTTCAGTCTCTACCAAACAAATTTATTATACATCCATTCTTTCATATTATGCTCACGATTATAAGATTCATGATTCCTATTTTATTGGTTTATGACGTGATGAGTATGTATTGAACTATGAGCTCATCAGTTACAAGGATTCACAAATTACACACATTTCATTAGCACATAAGTATCACATCCAGGACAACTGTAACGGAATATAACTAGACATAATTGGAAAGCAAGCACATCTGAGTTTTGGGCATCGCAAAGGTTAGCTAGTAGACAATATCGCACATGCTAAAATTTTACAAATTTGTGATATGCTTCTTTGAGTCGAATTTTGTTGATGGCTATCTTTATGGACAACCAATCCATTATGCTATTCCAATACCTGAAAAATGCAATCCTCCAAGTTGATCCAATTGAGAAATACCAGTAGGAATACCACTAGAGAAGTGGTTTTTTGATAAATCAAGAAAATGTAAAGACTTCAATCACCTAATATTTGGAGGAAGAAAACTAGATAGATTGTTTCTCGAAAGGTTCAACCCAACTAGCATTTTAAGACTTGTAATTTCAGTAGGAATATCGCCTACTAACTTGTCGCTTGAAAGATCAATGAGTTTCACCAATTTGAGAGTATTTATGTACTTGGCCTCCTTTCCTTTCCTTGTCTCAATTGCACTCTTAATGCGAATTTTTTAAAAAGACCCATGAGATTCATAATCCACTTGAATAATTGCAGTGACATTGTTTAGGCATTTTGGTATACCACCAGAAATCTTGTTTAAAGATAGGTCGAAAACTCGTAAGCGTGGAAGATGACACAAGTTTGAAGGAATACTACTAAAGAACTCATTGGACTTGAGACTTAGAAAGACCAATTTTAATTTAGTCCAATCTCCCATCCATGTAGGTATTTTACTAGTCAACTTATTTTGTGAAAGATCGATGAAAGTCAGGGATGTACAATTTCCCCAAAGATATTGGAAATTCTCCAGTGAAATTGTTGTTTTGTAAATGCAATGAATCGATATTTAATGAAGGGATCTTTTCTGAGAAATTATCATATCCCAGCTTAAGAACTTCCAAATATGGTCGGTTTGCAAAACAATTCGGAATCTGTCCTGACAGTAGGTTATTTGAGAGGTCAATAAATTACCAATTGTAGTTAGTTTCATTGCATAAATTGGTAATCAACCCAGAAAATTCGTTCCAATATGGCAACGCGGCAGGAAGCGGGCAGGGTCCTTGTCCCTTTTACTATCCTATTTAATTTTTTTAAAAAAAAGTTTTAGATAATTTATTTTTATTGCTCCCATTCATTAGATTTAAACAAAAATTTTAGTTGTCATTTTCTATTAGAACTAATAAAATTTCGTGAAATTTTTCATAAAGTATTGAATTCTAAAAAAAATAAAAAAAAATTAAATGGGGCGGTGCGGGCCGCCCTCGCCTCGTTCAGGGCAAGGCCTGCAGGTATCAGGTTTATCGGGGTTTTTTTTCATTCCTAAATTCGTTACTCGGCAAATCCAATACAGAATCAGTAGGAGGGAGAACTGGCAATGAACCATTAAAATGATTAAAGCTCAAATCCATGTAAGCGTAAGTAAAGAACTTGAAAGATGAATCAGAGAGGACACCATGAAAATTATTATGTGATACATTTAAATATAATAATTCTGGACTTATCTCCAAAAACCAATCAGTGAAGGTGTCTGAAATCTCAGTATTAGAGATATCAAGAATCTCTAATCCCGTTTGTGTTCTTAAGCCATGTGAGGAAATGTGGGACCCACTTTGCAACCAGCTAAGAATACAAATTTCAGTTGAAAAGGAGGATTCGATCCTAAACTGATATTGAACAAGATACCTGGGTTGGAAGACAAGTCCAATTTTATTAATTGGGAAAGATTAAAGAAATGGGATTCAGTGACTATGTCTTCAAGTTGTTTGACCGAAGATACAAATTTTGGAGTTTGGAAAGACTTCCTATGCTTTGGATCGCGGTACCGTTAAACATATTGTGAGAGAGATCTAAACTCGTCAAAGAGGAAGATAATGCATGATGAGGCAATTCCTCTGTGAATTGGTTAAAAGACAAATCTAAGTAATTCAACGTGGAAGATAATGCAGGATGAGGCAATGCTCCTGTGAGTTAGTTATGAGACAAATTTAAGTAACTCAACGAGGAAGATAATGCAAGATGAGGCACTGTCCTTGTGAGTTGGTTATAAGACAAATCAAACCTAACTCAATGAGGAAGATAATGCAAGATGAGGCAATGCTCCTGTGAGTTGGTTATAAGACAAATTTAAACGAGATAAACTACTCAGATTCCCAAAGGATAATGGAATCTCACCTTGTAATTTGTTGAAACTTAGGACAACATAATATGATGATCACACTTGCAAATATCTATACAAATCATCTCAAGTTATTATCATGGATCCCGCAGGGGATACTTCTTCCAATATCATCTGGAATCTTGGGTCCCAGCTTGAACCAGGTTATGAGCCTAATGATCCCGTGAAACAAGAGGACAACGAACAAGTTCAAGATTTGCCCAACATTATATCTGGATCGTCTGATTACTTCATCTGACCTCATCATCTCAGGACATTTGATCAAGCTTCTTATCCTTCGACTGCATTTTCATCAGGATCTAATCATGGGGATGTGATTTCTTCTGACGTGTATTCCTGTATGGCTAGCACTCACATTATGGATGTGTCCTATCTTTATTCTCAAGCTAGGACACATACTTTTGTGCATCTATCCTTCTCAATTTCAGCTATCCTTCCATCCAAATCAACTGTTTTTTTGTTGTTGTTGTTGTTGTTGTTGTTGTTGTTGTTGTTGTGTGTCATGTCTTTATTCTCAAGATAATGAATTATCATGGCACGTCGTATTTTGTTATAAATGATTAGCCCGCAAAAAAAATATTTGCGACTAGATAACATTGAAGTTTGGATTCAAGATTTCTAACGGTAACATGCTTGACATGATACGATTAGTTGATTTTGGGTTATAATAAATTCGATAAACTGTCTTTAGCATGAACAATGTCAAATTCTAAGTAGGCCTAATAGTATTTTGGCCTCAACTAATAAAGATATTGTTGATTGATCTGTAAGGATTTTAATCGAACATGTGAAATATTGTATATTAAATTAAATGCTATCAATTTTGGTTAAATACATTTAAAGTGATCTAATAAAGTTTCGGTATTTTAGGTTTTGAAGCATCTAATTAAAATATGGGCCTTTATATGTAAAGACCAAGCATGTTCATAATTTCATGATGAGCCGAATTATGTTAATGGGCTGTTAGTACATATACATGGTTATGGTCTTCGGATCACACGTGAATTGTTCATTCTGCTTCGACTTCTATCATCAAAGAGAAATAAAGAACAACGTGTTGATCTGAAAGACTAAAGCCGCATAATTTATACATTGCGATAACCATGTCTTATTCATGTACGCTTCCACTTCGGTTCACAAATTCTTGATAATCCAACATGAATGATTATTATGACGGTAAAGAATTTTTTCAACAAGTGGTATCAGAGTCTATTCATATTGAATAATTGAGAATCAAAATCTTAATTTAATTCTTGTATAATTTCATGGTTTTCAAATTTAACAATTTCATCTTATTGGGCCTTTTAAAGTTCTGAGTTTAATAATTTAGGCCCTAAAATTTGAAAATTAATTAATTTAGGTCATTGAAGTTCTAAATTTTGTAATTAAGCCCCTAAAAGTTCATAATTGGTTTAAATTGACCCCTAAGATTTTGGATAATTAATTCTTGATCCTTAAAGTTCTGAATTATTAACCCTTAGGCCCCTAAAGTTTCAAAATAAATCAAATATGTAAATTCGATGATTTTCTTTTTCAAATTTTGGAACAAATGACTTTTTTGAGATATATAATATTCGAAAGTGAATTAATTAAATAAAATTAAATATTTTACTTTTCAAATTTTGGTATAAAAACTCATTTGAGTATATATAATATTCGAAAGTGAATTGATTGAAGCAATATGTTGCCAAAGCAACCTCTCTTGTGGAAATTAATTAACTTAAAATATTAATAGGTGTTTTTATATGTGTTATTCATGTGAATATTTGATCGGTCCAAAGGAAGGTCAATATTTGGCTGAATTGCATATACACCTGTGGTGATAAGCATGTGGCGATTATTTGGTTTTAGTCTGTGATTAATAAATCGATCCAAAGAAAGATTTATTGATTGACATGTTTCTTTATTGTTAATGTTCGATCATTACAGCAAGAGTACCACTTACAAGTTAATATTTTTGTTCAAAGACTAAATATTGATGTTGTGCTAGATATCTTGTGATGGACCCTACCATTATTTGAAATTATTATTTGCATATTAAGGATTGTGAGTTCTTTCAATTAATTGTTCTCTAATTTAATATCAGGTTTTGCTACCAATATCTTTGCTAACATCAATTCAATTACAATACTTAATGGCATGAACTTCAAGGCATGGTAAGAGAACATAATGATTGTTCTCGGAGTCATGAATTTGGACATTGCTTCACGGGTCGATCAACCTGTGCACTTACTGATAAGAGTACCTCTGATGACAAGAGGGAGATGGAAAAGTGGGAACGATTGAACCGCATAAGCTTGATGGTTATAATGTGTGCTATTCCAGAAGCATTTTGGGGCACTATGTCCGATAAGTGACTACGGCTAAGGGTTCCCTTGAGGACCTTGAGAAGATGTTTTTTTTTTTAAAGAATGAAAAGGCTGAAACTAGTACACTTTTGACAAACCTTATCTCAATTAGGTACAAAAGGAAAGGAAACATATGAGAGTACATTATGGAAATGTCTGCTTCAAAACTAAATGCACTCAAGTTGGATTTATTTGAAGGTTTGTTAATGCACTTGGTTCTGATATTCCTTCCAGCACAATTCAGTCAATTCAAGGTGAACTACAATTGTTAAAAGGGCTCACGGTCCCTTAATGAGCCCATCTTACATTGTGTCCAATAAGAGGAAAGATTGAAGTATGGTAAGGCAGAAAGCGCTCATTTAGCCACCACATCCAAGGACAAAAAGAACAAGAAAATAAAAACTGATAAGGAAGCTACGGGTACAGCATCACAAGGAAACAACATAAAGAACAAATTGAGGGTGGTTGTGACCTTGAGAAGATGTTTTTTTTTTAAGAATAAAAATGCTGAAACTAGTACACTTTTGACAAACCTTATCTCAATTAGGTACAAAAGGAAAGGAAACATATGAGAGTACATTATGGAAATGTCTGCTTCAAAACTAAATGCACTCAAATTGGATTTATTTGAAGGTTTGTTAATGCACTTGGTTCTGATATTCCTTCCAGCACAATTCAGTCAATTCAAGGTGAACTACAATTGTTAAAAGGGCTCACGGTCCCTTAATGAGCCCATTTTACATTGTGTCCAATAAGAGGAAAGATTGAAGTATGGTAAGACAGAAAGCGCTCATTTAGCCACCACATCCAATGACAAAAAGAACAAGAAAATGAAAACTGATAAGGAAGCTATGGGTACAGCATCACAAAAGAAACAGCATAAGGAACAAACTGAGGGTGGCTGTTTCTTCTGTGAAGCTGCATTTCATAAGAAGAAGAACTGTACAAATTATCACACATAGCGTACCAAGAAAGGTATTCTTCTTCATTTGATTTATTCTGAGGTTAATTTAACTTCGGTATCTAGACACTCATAGTGGATAGATTATAGTATAACAACTCACATCAGTGTGTCTATACAGGGTTACCTGAGTTATCAAAAATCAAGTGATGGTGAAAGATACATCTATGTTGACGACGATAAAATTGTGGAAGTAGAAGCAATATGATAATTTAGATTATTGTTAAAGACTGA
>CAIGRN010003312.1:0-11383 GCA_903798345.1 Fraxinus anomala | reverse complement strand
AAAAGGGAAAAAAAAAAAAAATTAGAAAAAAAAAAAAAAAACAGGTGTATAAAAAAGAAGACGCACCAAATGCAATGATTAATCCGCAAATACTTATTTGAGAAAACTTGACTTTTGATGATGGATTATTAGCCTAATTTAGTCTTAGATGTCGAAGTAATCGAAGAATTAGAGAATCCTTATTTAGTGATGTGTTGATTTACAATTAGTAGAGTCTACCTGAATTAGATAGGGTGATGATAATAATGAAAAAATCAATATTAGATTGCATACCAAGAAAAGAGTAAAACTAATGAGTTTGGTGGTGTGTGAATCATACGAGAGTTAAAATGATATATTTGACCACAAATGGTTGGGAATTGAAGCAATTTGTAAAATTTATGATTGTCTACTTAGTTATTTACACACACACATCACTTTTACATTAGAAGAGTGGATATTGATTTGGTATTGTGACTTTGAAATATTTTGTAGATTTAATATGGTGACTTCAAATTTTGAGGTAAAAGTTAGATTGTCTAACCAAATATTCTTGCATGCTTGTGTATTTGTTATTATTTAGGTTATAGTTTTGTTTGAGGGCAAACAGACGTTTAAGTNCTTGTGTATTTGTTATTATTTAGGTTATAGTTTTGTTTGAGGGCAAACAGACGTTTAAGTTTGGAGTATTTGATAAGTGTATTTTATACACTTATTCAGATGCCTAAAATATCGATATTTGGTAATTCTTTTGACAAAATATATCCAAAATTGTTTTATTTTATGTTATATAGGTAAAACTTAATAGTTGAATGAGAAATTGAAAGAAACAAAGGAAATATTAACAAAAAAAGGCGAAATCCAAAGTTTGAGGACCAAATTGAAAATATTCAATAGTTATTTCGGACCACATGAAGATACTTTGAAAATTGCAGGAGACAATTGGATGGAACTAGAATTCAAAAAAAAAATGGAATATTATCAAAATCAATTTCCAATCGCACAAGTTATATTCTAAATTTTTAGCCGAAAACTGAGACCCATTTTTGGCATAGTAAACGTCCGAATTGAAAATGCTCTATTTCTATAAAATATGTAGAACTTTGAGTTATATTTTTAACATACTTTGAATTTTATCAATTGAATATCGAGAGAGAAAGTTATGACCAAAATACTGACGTTGTACAGAGACAAAAAAAATTTGTGCCCGAAGATAACTTTCCTTATTCGATTGGAAACCAATTTGGACGTGATTTTCAACCAATTTTCTACTCCTATAAATATCTAACAGCTGAATACATATTAGAGATATCTCATGTACACATCATATGTCAATACTCATCAATTATTACTATCAAATGAGGAAAATTCGTATTTTTTGTGAGAGAACTGAAGAGGATTTGCAAGAATTCAATCAAGTGAAAATTTAAACTTGATTTTTGGGCAAAGAAGAGAATGCGCATGTGGATATCCATCAAGAAGCCATATCATTGAAGATATTCAAGATTTCAAGAATCATCTTATCTTCATCTTCTCAATTTATCAAAAATTCGGATTTTGTCTTTTCAATTAAATATGATTTCTTATAATTTCGATATGTTAGGCTAGTTTTATACATTCCTAAGATGAGGTGAACCATTATTATGATATTTTTAGTTTTTAGTTAATTATTTTGAATTTAATTTGATTTGAATTGTGGATGTTTGTTATCGTTTTTATCGTTCTTTTCAACTGTTTGATCACCAATTGAATTGTTAGTAAATTTCTCTCATTTTCTCTCTATATCTAGATCTATGTTCTTCTTCATTCTTCTTTTTTTTTCTCTTAATATGTTTCTCTTTCTCCTCCATTTCTTGAATATATATTCTCTCTCTTTCTCTAATTCTAAATTCTGCTTCTCTGATTCTTTGTGTTTATCCCTCCCCTTTCTGTTTATATTTCATTATTTCATTGTAATTTCGTTCCTATTAATAGAATTACAGCTTGAGATATTGACTCCCATTTGATTTTGTTCATTTGTATATTAATTTGAATTGCCTTTGTGTGTTGATTGGAACGGAAATTAGCTGGTTTTAGTTGAGAATTATCCAACCATTACAAATGGTATTAGAGAAGCTACAATCCTTGGGTGCTTCTTGACTGGATGGCATAATGGAAAATTTTAATAGGAATCATGAGCTAAAGATTTCATTGTTAACTAAAATGATTGAGGCTAAATCAACCTCTAAATATTAGTCCAACAATAACAATCATCTCACTCTACTCTCCGAACCCAATTCTCCAATGTCCTCATCCAGTCTAAACTCTAATGTCATTTCAATCCACGAGCATTCTGATACTAACCTTTTGTTCCGATTTAAAGACCCAAGTGAGATAGCAGAAAATTTGAAGCTGGTAGAGCCCATAATTTTGAAGGAGATTAAGGTAGAAATTCAAGAGGTATTTAGTATGATGAAGGTTTTTTATGGAGATATTGAGAGACAAGTGATTGTAAAGAAACTAGATAAGTAAGGAGTGCTGGCTCAACTGAGGTGACTAATGTAGGCAATGGAAACACTAGCGTTGTTGAGACAAAGAATAAGTCTAGTGAGAAGTTATCAAAAGATTCAAAGAATTTTGAATTAGCAATGAATGAAGCTAATCCAATCAGTATTGGTAATGATTCAATGAGAGCATCAATATTGATGATAGAGAAAATGAATTAGTGAGAAGTTATCAGAAGATTCAAACAACGTTGAGTTAATTGGAAGCCAAGCGCCCAAGCGCTATGAGAAATCAGCAGAAACATAGATGCAGCGCTTAGGCACTGCACTTATAGCGCCTAGGTGCCACAAAGAAAGGTATCGCAACGCCTAGGCGCTATGCCGCTTGTTTAGAGTTATAATGTTTAGGTCCACGAAAAGTCCAGAAAGACTCCAATTTTTGAAAAACCGTGTAGGGAAGTATAAATAGAAGAAATGATACACTTTCATGGAGGCTACACATTGAGAGAAAGATAATATAATAAGATATTGAAGAACGCAATTCAAGGGAGGAAAACATCAAGAACTTCACATTTTGAAGCATTGATTGGAAGATGGAGAATATCTTGGTCCAAGATTTATTTCTTTTTCTACATCTATATTCAAAATCTAATGATGTATTCAATAAAAAATTCTTATTTTTCTTCTTCACTTATTATGAGTAGCTAAATTTTATATTAGGGCGAACGATATAATCTATTTGAGACCATTTATATCTTTTATTTAAGATTCTTATTATTTTATCATACATGTGTTGATTTCGCTATGAATTTAATACGTTAATTTACTTGATTACTAATTTGATGACTTTGTGAATCTTTTACGAATCGAGTGGTGAGTTTGAGATTTAGACCATATAGTAACATTTGATATACTAGTATAATGCGTTGAGATACCTATACTAAATATTGAGATCATTATATGAATTCTTAGAAGTGATATTTCGTTTAACTAGGGTAGATTCACATGGATATGTGGGATTAAATTAGTTAAATACACTCAATGAGAACTCGAGAGGGGTAAATTGAATGCAGTAGAAGAATTCGATCTAACACTACATTAGACTCTTAAATCTTGAATTGAGTCTTAAAAGTGATTAATAGGTGAAATTGTTCATCCATAATTTTCATCAATTATTTGAATTCTCAATCAATCTTTGTGTGCATTTTAATTAATTTCAACTGTTTAAATAAAAAATTCACAACAACATATAATTCTTTATTTACTTTCATCAAATAGGAGTTAGAAAATCCAATTAAATTCTAAAGTATAGTACTAGTGGGAATGATAATTTAGACTCAAAAGTCCACTATTACTTATTACGATATTGTATATCACAAAATTACCTCTTGTAAGTGTGACGATACTTGATGAGAGCTCTAAAGTAGATAATGGTAGTGCTATTATGGAATTAGCAGAAGAGAAAATTGGTGGAGATATGGTGCTTCAATCGATTCACTTGAAGTCGGACTGTGTTAATGATGTAATTGACGATATTGTTACTGAGGAAAGTACTGGGAAAATGCAAATGTCAACTATATTACTTGTTAAGATATCGTACACTTGAGATAGAAAAAAACGCAACAAGTTTTTGACGTCGGTGTCGGGAACTATTTACTTTTAGTCTTAATTTATTTTATTTTTAACTATTATTTGATTTTCTATTTTATATTAACAGATAAAATGTGTTCATTGTATGCTCTGTACCCAAGGTGATGGTCTAAAATCGTTTGATTCGAAAATAGAACGTACTTTTAGATGAAAACTCAAAGAATATAAATAAAAATAACAACATCAAATGACTGACGATCAAAATATCCCTATTCCTATACAGCCATTTGGACAAGTTGCCGAGAGAGTAGCGGCACCATTGGATCAGCAACGTGAACGAGTGGAAATAAATGAAGGGGACTACTAGTCTCAATGTTCTTGACGCCCATGCAGCACCCACGCACTCGAGTATAGTATATCCAGATTTTGGGGTAAACAACTTTCAGATAAGGGCAGATTGGATCAACATGACCAGCAACACTCTCCAATTTTATGGTCTAACTCATGAAAATTAGAACACATATCTTTAGATTTTTCAGAAATTGTCAAAATTTTCATGACCTAGAGGTCAATGAAGACGCTATCAACCTGCGGTTATTTCCCTATACATTGTGAAATGCTTCATTAGAATGGTTAAATGTTGAATCTCATGGAAACATTACTACATGGGAGGAACTGGCAAGAAAATTCTGAAATAAATTTTTTCCATCGACAAAGTAGCAAAAATCATATTGAAAATTTAAATTTTCCAACAAAAAGATTGGGAGAGCTATCATGAGGTATGAAACAGATTCAATGAGTTAATGAGAAAGTGTCCAAATCATAGGATCACTATAGGTAATCAGTGTAATATTTCTACACCAGACTTTCACTACTATTAAAATCTCATGTGGATTCCTTTGCTAGTAGATCAATCATAGGAAAATCAGTACAACAATGCTGGATTTGTTTGAGTTAATTGCCAACACAGTCAATGTTTTCATCAAAAAAGAGTTGTACCATAGAAAGCGGCTAGAATTTATGAATTGGACAGCACAACATCTACCAATGCACAGATTGTTGCTTTAACACATAGTACAAATTTAGTGATGGTTAGTTCAACATGTGAGAATTGTGGGAGAAATCACGCTACAGAAAATTGCTGGATACTTGCTTCTTCAGAGGAACAAGTAAACTTTATTCAAATGGTTCTCATAATTTCAACACATATGAAAATAATTTCCAACAAAAGAGAAGACCAAGTTTAGGGGAGATGTTTCATCTATATGTGTAGACAACAGCGAAGTATTCCAATAGATTGATATAAATTTCCAAAATAAGCAATCATGTATCAAGAAGTTGGAGATAAAGATTGGTCAGATAGTTCAACAACTTGTAGAACGTCCACAGGGATCATTGTCAAGCAATACAATGACAAATCTTAATGATGGCAATAAGAGTACGGGAAAACGATCCATCCAGGGCTCCTCTAAAAGTTAAAGCATATGTACATCTACTTCCATTCCCCTAAAGACTTTGAAAGAAGTCAATGAAGGACAATATTCATGCTATAACTACAAGGAGTGTGGTGCAATTACCAGAGATTATTGCGAAAAGACCAGGAAGATGTTGATGAAGATACAATGGAAGAAATATCTGCATCAATCTCAATTGAGAATGAAGAAAGTATAGAAACATATACTGTCAAGGCACAAAGTCCAGTGAAAGCTTATATGCCTCACATTCATTTTCCTCAAAGGCTCAAGAAGAACAAACAATACTCAAAATTTGAAATTTTTTTTGATGTTCTCAAGAAGCTCCAAATCAATATTCAACTGATTGATGTGATATTACAAATTTCAAGCTACAAAAATTTTTTGAATGAAATGTTGACAGAGAAAAGAAAGATATATTAATGCATTGTGTGACACGGATGCTAGTATAAATCTAATGTCATTTTCTGTTTACATGAAATTGGGATTGGTTGAAGTCAAATCAACATCAATAAAGCTACAACTAACTGATAGAACAATTTCAAAGCCACGTGACAAAGTTGAGGATGTGCTCATAAAAACAGAAAATTTAATATTTTTGGTGGACCTTATTGTGATGGACATACCAGAAGATCGAGACATTCCAGTTATATTAGATCCACCATTTTTAGCAACGGGTCAAACCCTGATTGACATGTAGAATGATGGGCTAATATTGAGAGTGGAACACAAGCAAGAGATATTTAATATTTATATCCCATTTGAGCAACCTTCCAACAAAAATGATTACTGCTGAATTGATGAAGAAGAGTCATCTGATCTACGAAGATGTCAGAACAGAAAATCAAATTTCGATGGACTTTTTGGTATAGATGAAAATGAAAATATTAAAATATGGAGAACAAAAAAAGGTGCATAAATGAAAATTGCACAAAGTGTAAGGATGACATGACTTGGTTCGAGCCACCATAATCAAATATGGCAAAAAGTCAAGCTAATGATTTTAAAGAAGCGCTTCTTGGGAGGCAATTCAAACTCTATTCCTTTCTTATTACTTTGTTTTTAGTTTTAGGACTGTTTATTTTATTGTAGTAATATTCTCGTTGTGTTGGTATTGGGTTCTCAAGTTTGTGGACAACAACGTGGCTAGAATGCCAACCTATATCCATCTTATCAGGGTGATGGCAATGACACAAACTGGTGTATTCAGGAAAATCCAACCTTCCTTTATATTTATTTTCACATTGGGGACAATATGTATTTTAAGCTTGGGGGTTGAATCATCAGTTGTTTAGTATTTTTGTGTTTGTGTGCTTATGTGATATTATTTTATTTCATGTAAAAAAAAAAATTATGTGTGCTTGTGTGAGTTAGATATCTTGTCGGCTAAGATGAATAAATTGAAGAGCTTGTATTAGTTTGCGGATGGATCATGTGCTTGAGTTCAATTTTCTGCTTATCCATGGAAAAGTGACAATAATTATGCATGATAATTAAGTATAGCGTCGTACAGGAACTTGAAGATTTATATGCATAGGCTGAATAGATAACTTAAGTGCTTAATCATTAATAGGGAGAATTATTACATGAATAAATTGTTAACGTTGTTGGTTGAACGAAACCAAATTAGAGTGGAGTAAGGAATTCATAAGTAAAACCGAACTTCAGAATTACACTATGGTGAGAGAATGAAAGAAAATAAGTTTGGGGCTGTGTGAATCTCAATAGTGGAGAAAGGAAATAATTGACCATTGAGGGTGGGGGAATTGAATCAACTTGTGAATGTACAGCGTTATACTTGATTCTTCACACACACACGTTTTGCATTAGATAAGTGGAATTTGTACTCTTGCATTGTGATTTTGAAGCATGTCATAAAAGTGATATAACATTCTCAACTGAGCCAAATTCCAAGCTATTTGACTAAATTTATGTTTATGTGTTTGTGAGTTCTTGTATTGATTTTCTTTTTTCTTTGTGTTTGCTTGAGGACTAGCAAACCATTAAGTTTGGGGGTATTGGACAAGTGTGTTTTTCTCACGAGTTTCATACAATTTTAACTTAATTGTTGGCTAAATATTATGAGTATAGAACTTTTTTATGTGTTTGCTAGTGTGGTTCTAAAGGTATGACGAGGTGGAGTAAAAAGGGTGTTCAAGTAAGCAAACGAGAAAAAAGGCAAGAGAAAAAAATCAGCAACATGGCACCATGTGCCCATGTTTGCAACGCCCAAGAGCTAAGAATGATTTATTTTTTTATAGAAAGATAGCGCCCAGGCGCTGGAAACCAAGCGTCCAGGTGCTATGAGGAACCAGCAGAAATAGAGATACAGCGCTAATCATAGAGCCTAAGCGCTGAAATCATAACGCCCAGGCGCCACACAGAAAGGCATCTAGGCATCGCGCCGCTTGTTTAGGGTTATAATGTTTAGGCCTACGAAAAGTTCAGAAAAACTCCAATTTTTGGAAAATCGTGGAAGAGAGTATAAATAAAAGAAATGAAACACTTTTATGGAGGCTACACATTGAGAGAAAGATAATACAATGAAAGATCGAAGAACACAATTCAAGGAATTAAAACATCAAGAACATCACATTTTGAACCATTGATTGGAAGAGAAAGAATATCTTGGGGCAAGATTTATTTCTGTTTCTACATTTATATTCAAAATCCAGTGATATATTCAATAACAACTTCTTATTTTCCCTCTTCATTTATTATGAGTAGCTAAATTTTATATTAGGGCGAACGATATAATCTACTTGAGACCATTTATATTTTTTATTTAAGATTCTTGTTATTTTATCATACATGTGTTGATTTTGCTATGAATTTAATACGTTAATTTACTTGATCACTATTTTGATAAATTTGTGAATCTTTTACAAATCGAGAGGTGAGTTTGAGATTTAGACCATATAGTAAAATTCAGTAATTTAGTATAACGTGTATAGATAGATATACTAAATATTGCGATCATATAATCGAGAGGTGAGTTTGAGATTCAGACCATATAGTAAAATAAGATATATTAGTATAACATGTAGAGATACATATACTAAATATTGAGATCATCATATGAATTCTTAGAACTGATACTAGGGTAGATTCACATGAAAATATGAGATTGAATTAGTTAAATAAACTTAATGAGAACTCGAGAGAGATAAATTGAATACAGTAAACGAATTCGATTTAACACTACATTAAACTCTTAAATCTTGAATTAAGACTTAAAAGTAATTAATAGGTGAAATTGTTCATCCCAAATTTTCATCCATTATTTAAATTCTCAATCAATTTTTGTGCGCATTTTAATTAATTTCAACTGCTTAAATAAAAAATTCACAACAACATTTAATTCTTTATTTGCTTTCATCAAGCAGGAGTTAGAAAATCTAATTTAAGTTCTAAAGTATAGTCCTCGTGAGAACGATAATCCTGACTCAAATGTCAACTATATTACTTGTTACGATATAATACATATGCGATAGGAAAAAAAAATGCAACATTACCTCTGAAGATGGAGGCTGGAACACAAATTAAGACTGTAAAAGATAGTGAAGGAAATGATAGGAGAGCAGTAACACCAATTTTCCCTCAGTTGGAACGATCTACAAGTTTGTTTCCAGAAATTGAGAATCAAAATTCAGAAATTGGAATGCTAATTGATATAACTAAAAATGGTAACACAAGTGGCACGAATGCTATGGCCACGGTCTTTTCACAGAAGCAGCTGTTGATTTTTCTTCAGATTCAAAGGATCAAAATTCTGAAGCAACTGTTGATTCTTCTTAAGATTCTAAGGATCAAAAAGAGGGACTGAGAATGGAATGCAAAGTAACACCATTGAGATGGAAATCAAAATGATATGATTGAGCTTAACAATTCTCAGAAGTCACATTCGAACCAAGGAGGACTGATGATGATCACAGTGTGAGAAATAATGATTTTGTAGAGGCATGTGCTTGTGGAATGACGGAGATAAAATCTGTTGAATCTATTGCAAGAAGAATAAGAGCAAATCTTGTTCTATCTTCAGGTGCTACTTTGTTGCCACGCCCTTCTAAGGTGTTGACGGATGAAGAAGATGCATATTTCATCAGTGGCAAAACTTGGCTCGGTGTAGCTGATAAAGGCAATAGTGGAATTATAATTTCTAAAGAAAGGAGAGATTTTCTTCTGCTTTATCCACACGAGGCTACCATAGAATACATATAGCACTACTTGAATAGGGTATATCTTGTAGTTAATGGTAAACAGACCGTGATTCCTAAAGGTATCAACATGTGTGTTCATGCATCTAAATTTCTTATTGCAGGTTGACTTGCAAGAGCTGGTTCTCATACTGTAAATGCACCTCTTGATCCTCTAAAGGTGGTTTTACAAGTACAAACTAATCATGCTGCTATTATTTCAGTAGTTAAAAATTTATGGAACAATGTGGTTAAGAGAAACCAAGAAGATGAGATGAATGAGGCATATGTTACCTTGCACTACTTGCTTAATCCAAGAGTCGTGAAAAGAATGAGGTGGCTACCAACTCCATACAAAAAACGATATACATGACATCCAGATTTGAACCTTAAGGACAAGGTTAATTTAAGGGAAAGGAATGTCCTGGCTAACTCCATTCACTACATCACCATTCAACAACAACTAGTGCATTCTAGAATATTTTGTTCTTTCTCTTTCATTTCTCTTCCTCTTCCATTTCTATGAATCTGTATTCTCTCTCTTTCTCCAAATCTAAATTCTACTTCTCTGATTCTTTGCATTTCTCCTTCCATTTTCTGTTTACATTTCATTATTTCATAGTAACTTCGTCCCAATTAATACAATTACAGTTTGGGATATTGATTCCCATCTGATTTTGTTCATTTGTGTATTAATTTGAGATGCATTTTTGTGTTGATTGGAACGGAAATTAGCTGGTTTTGGTTGAGAATTAAACTATTACAAAATACTTTGATCAAACACTACAACAAAATTGTGATTTTGCGACATATAAAAAGTTGTAATAGGGTCTACTTTTTGCAATAATGAATATTGTTGCTAAAAATTTTAGAGATGGAGGAAAGATTTCATGACACTTGTATTTGTCATTACTCTAGCTTGTATGATGTTGAAAAAATTGCCCATGTAAATGGCAATAATATGGGGTCAATCGCTACCGTTAGTAAGTATATATCTTCTTCAGTTAATGTAATTGAGATTTGACAACTTTTTTAATGTACATTGCTAATATGTCATTTTCCAACTGTTATAATTTGGGTATGACCCGAATTTCTTATTGAAATAATTGAAGAATTCTAATTCAAGTACACATCAAGAAGCATTCAGTTTGGAATGCTATTGAAGTCCTATGTCAAGTTGAAGTTTTATTTTGAAAGCCTATTGGGAGTTGAAAATTAATATTGGATTTGAAAAAAAATTTGGGTTAGAGAAAACAATTTGAGCAAAAACAATTGGCAAATTGCTCGGCGCCACGCCGGCATGGGTGCCCGGGGGTGGCGCCGCGACGCCCACCTCGGTTGTTTTCGATTTTCTGTGTTTTCTTCTCCTATTTCATTTTGGACTCAATATTTTGATATCCTACATCATCAACAACTCTATCAAGAGGGTTTGGACGTCTCTACATGTTCCCTATAAATATTAGGTTCTTCTAAATAATTTTACAAAGTGTGAAAAAATAAATTACTAGAATTATAGGATCCATTGTAGTTTTCTCTTTTCTCCATTATTCTTGAATCAATAAAATCATTTAATTCCTCTAACATATTTCTTGTCTTTATTATTCTTTTGCTTGATCAAATACTTCATTATTGTATAATATAAATTCAACATCTCAATCCGATG
>CAIGRN010003310.1:0-14742 GCA_903798345.1 Fraxinus anomala | reverse complement strand
AAAAAAAAAAATTGTAAAAATTATTGTCAAACAATGGCTAAATTTCCGCCAGCCAGTAATTCATTGAGTGGGGGAAGGGGATGAAATTTGTGGGTGCGGACTAGTCTTTGGGCAGTTGTTTGATTGTACATTAGATTGACAAGACATTATTGTTTGACAGGTGGATTTCTGCCCCTGAAATTAATTGAATTGATTGGGATAAGTCTTCTCTATTGACTGAATTCTAATAAGATAAGGTTTAATGAGTAAATTTGATAAGTTCCAATGACCCGACAACCTCCACGTGCTCTCACACCTCTTCTTACTTTGACCCCTCAGATTTCTGCTAGGCCACGTTATTTTGAAATAATGAATTAATGAAAAATGTATTACTAAAAAAAAAAATATTATTGATATGATAGAAAATATTATTTTATTAAAAAATATATAGTTGAAAATAAGTAGAAGAATAAAAATAAAAATTTTAATGTGTATCAAACAGGGACTTAGTCCCTCTTATCTTTTGAAACTCGTTTTTTTATTTACTTATTTTCAATCACACATCCACACAATAAAATATTTTACCCAAAAACTCAAATTTTTTTACATATTCTTAAAAAAATCACTATTCAAAATAATATTTTTTTTTAAAAAATGGTCATCAAACATAGACTTGATAATTTTTTATTACTATCAATGTATATTACCTCCATCCCATCGTTGCGAGTCCCCCGCTCGTTGGTTTTAGTAGATATTGGTACGATTTTAGGATGTTATAACTCATAACACTGGAAAGCTCAATCTTGTGGCACAAAAGAGTGTGTTTGGATTCCTGGTTTTGTCTTCCTTCCGGCTAAAGCTTCATGGGTGTGTGGTGAGGTTATTGTGGAACGCGCTTAACATGTTCTAGCTTCTCTATTCTCTTGTTAATATGATTGCTTTTGTTTTCGCATAAATCAAGAAAATATAATTAATATAGTTAANCTTCATGGGTGTGTGGTGAGGTTATTGTGGAACGCGCTTAACATGTTCTAGCTTCTCTATTCTCTTGTTAATATGATTGCTTTTGTTTTCGCATAAATCAAGAAAATATAATTAATATAGTTAAAATAATAAATTTTACTTATATTTTTGCTATAATTTATATATATTAAAAAATCAAGAAATTAATTATACTCTCAAGTGAAGTGGCATACAACTTTAGACAAATGAAAAAAAGAACCAATCCTATCTTTATGTAATGAAATCATTAAAAAAAAATTGTTGAATCGTTCATATAATTTGTTTCAACAAAGAGAGGTGTCAGTATCATGCCATTTGCACCACTTAATACTAATCTAGGCAGTAGTAAAATTACTGCTAGATTGTCAAATAAATAAAATTGCATCATAATTTCATTAGATAACGTAGAAATGACGTCACTTCACGTAACAATAATTCTAGATAGCATTATTCTTATGTATACGTTGATAATAATAATTTTGATAATATCAAAAAAGCAATCTTTAAATAATACAACTTCTTCATTTTTTTCGGATTTTTGCATTTATTTCATTGGGCATCCTTTCTATTTCTTACGATTCTTCTCATTTCTNCCCCTAAAAAAAAAATTGACTGTTTGAATCAATTTAAAACGAGGCTTCATAATTTCATATAAAATAAATTTTTGTTTGGCACCATATAAAATAAATTGAAGTTTCATGATATAAATATTATAAACTATTTTCAATTCTTTTTACTCCCATGTACATGTAATTATATAGATAATTATTAAATTATGAAAACAAATAAATGGCAGCATAGGAGCTTTGCCTAAATATAGAGTTTTCTAAATGTCACTGTAATTACATACACATCAAAAATTACAAAAAAAAAAAAAAAAGCAAGTCAATAATCAACATGTCAATCTTGTTACAAAAGTAGTCTTTTGTGACAAAAACCTTGTGTAACTCCATTATATTGTCAAGTGAGAACCACATATTCATAATTTATCGGGTAAATAACTAAACCCTAAATTTTAATTGGAAAGAAGAAGAAGTTAAACTTCACCCCTACCAATACATATCTACCTTCAACCCACATCATCCCCCTAATTGATAATTGGAATTTTATTTGGAGTGGAAAGTGAACGTATGATTGTGAAGTTCTTAAATATATACGTTTTTCTTTAAGGGATAAACATATAATCATACGTTTTGATAGTCTTTTCTTAGCATCGCCATTGACCACTTCAAGATTGAACTAACTCATTGAGTGTCGATTAATACTAAACTATTGACATATAATCGTACTTTTTGATAGTCTTTTCTTAGTATCACCATTGACCACTTCAAGATTGAACTAACTCATTGAGTGTCAACTAATACTAAACTATTGACATATAATCGTACTTTTTGATAGTCTTTTCTTAGTATCACCATTGACCACTTCAAGATTGAACAAATTCATTGAACGTCAACTAACACTAAACTATTGATAACACGTATTTATTGAATCTTGACATTATCAATATTTAAATTAATGTATCGCCAACAAAATAGTCTACATCCAAAATATTGTTGTTGTTAGTTATTTCACTTCCGTTGTTAGGCCTCGACTATATTTTCAGTTATGGAGTGATTAGAGAATATGATATTTAATTAACATATGTTTCACGTAACGTCTTAATGAAAAGTTAGAATATTTATCGCTATAGTCTACTTAATACCCTTTTATCAATATCGAATACTCGTAGGACAAAACTATGTGTCGAGGATCAAATTTATCCTTTATGAAAGTTAAAAAGATTTACGGTAATAACGAACAAGAAGCCAGTGCTGTACACTAAAACTTGACACGACGGCATCGTTTGTCTAGATAAAGAATTGCCAGTTTTCATGTTTTACTGGGAAAATGTTAAGTGTACATAATGGACACTATAATGTACACATGTTGGCCCTTTATTGGGGGTTGCCATCGCGTCAGGCGGGCTCCCAATAGGGAGCCGACATGTGTACATTATAGATATCATTATAGTGTCAATTATGTACTCATAGCACATCCATTTTACCGCACTTTACACCGCCTGATGCCTCTGGTTCAGTTTTACAGTCAAACCCTACTGTTCTTTAAGCGCGTGGCCTGTCATGTTCGAGCGTTAATTTGTCACTGGAAAATAAAAATATTACTTCCTTTTCATTTCTTTATTCATCTCGTCTTCCTCGCTTTGCTACTTTACCACTGAACACTGTGAATTCAGAATATCTTTCAAGATTTTTCTTCATCTGTAAGTATCTCCCACCCTCTTTTTTTCTTCATCGAATTGGAAACAAGAAAAGTATAAATAAAAAAAATTGAGTCTTGTGGACTTGGTTTCAAGATTTTCATTCTTAACTTGGGCTTAGATTAATCGTGCGGCTGTTCTTTGACTTTGAGTCATTTGGGTTTGAATCTTTTTTTGGTTTTTTCGTCATCCAAGTTGGAGCCACGAAGTGGATTGATGACTACAGTGTGCCGCTGAAATTCAACGATGATGAGTAGTAGAAGAAAATAAATGGATTACAATTTTGGTTATAGTCAATAGCCCTTCAACTGGGGATCTGAAAATTGTTATTTTACTGTAAATGATCGGAATTGAGTAGATGTGGAAATGGCGGGGTACGAGCAAGGATCAGGTTCTCGGTACTTTCATCAGATTGTCAACCAGGAGCTCCATTTGCAGAGACCATCATCACTTGTCCCACACCAGACTAATACAGGGGCCGAGCCTTCAGATTCCAAAGTCTCGCCTGAGAAGGACCAAAAAAATGATACAGACGCAGCTACCACCACCAGCTCCGGTGGCACGCCCACCCCAAACCGCCGCCCCCGCGGCCGACCTCCTGGTTCCAAGAACAAGCCGAAGCATCCAATAATTGTCACCAGGGACAGCCCAAATGCTCTCCGAGCTCATGTTCTTGAAGTGTCAGCTGGCTGCGATATAGTGGAGAATGTATCTGTATACGCAAGGCGGAGGGGAAGAGGGGTTTGTATTCTCAGTGGAAGTGGCACTGTTTCGAATGTCATGCTGCGGCAGCCGGCGGATCCTACGGGGAATGTGGTGACACTGCATGGCCGATTCGAGTTACTTTTGCTTTCCGGGACGGTCCTTCCGCCTCCTGCGCCGCCAGGTGCTGGTGGTTTATCGATATTCTTGTCTGGAGGGCAGGGGCAGGTGGTTGGTGGGAGCGTAGTGGGCCCTTTGACTGCTTCAGGTCCGGTGGTTCTGGTGGCTACTTCGTTTGCAAATGCAATTTTTGAACGGTTGCCTTTGGAGGAAGAAGGCACTGCTCAGACTCCGCATGCTGCTTCGCAATCATCGATCGTCACAGCCGGAGGTGGCAGTGGGCATGTGAGTGAGGGTGGCGGTAATGGCAGCGGTGGTGGTGGCGCTTTCTTGAATTCAGGTGGAAATGAGCCCCCAAATTATCCCTTTTCAGCTGATTTGTTCGGGTGGGGCGGAAGTTCTGCAAGGCCACCATTTTAAAAGTTACCATTTCTTGGCTTGGAATATTTTCGAGTTTAGTAGCCTTATTTCATAATGGTAAATGGGATGATCGGCGTTGGATAATACGGCTTTTATCTGCAAAATTAGCATTGTAATATAGCTAGAGTGAACAAAATTGGTATTTTCTTGAATCTGTAGGAAGCAAAACCTAGAGATTTTGTTGAATTTTTATCAAGATCATGATCAAGAGGAGCAGATCAGATGAATTTAGATCATATATATTTCTAAGGTGAGTAGTTCAACTTCATGTATACATTGTATAGCTTGGTAATTTTTTTAAACTATGCTTTTCCTTGAATTTTAATTTGGTTTGGTTGGGTTGTAATCTTCAATAGGATGCATATATGTATGAGAACTAGCATTTTCATGTTTTATGCTCTATTTACTAGAATTATTGCAATTTTGGTTATTTCTGTACACTAATTTTCCATGAAATCACAAGAACATTAGAACTTCCTTCAAAAAAAGAACATTAAGATTTTTATTTTATCTCTTAATGTATTTAATTTAAAGAATTGGTGAACCAATTTGGAAGAGGGATATGGTTAGGCATTAATTAGTGGTAAACTTTGTTATGTTCTCATTCAGTTTGTGAGGTCATGCATCTTATCTTAAATTTTATAAGAGATAGACGCAAAATATAAAAGTAAAAAGATAACATAAAATTTACATAATTAGGCTGCCATGCAAGTTGCTCTTGATTAAGAAGGAGTATGATTTGAGAAAAATATGGATCTTTGTGTGATTTGACACCATTAAGAAGATGCATTGTTCAAACCATCAGTGAGTGAAGTATACCAGCCAACTAACCATACATATGTATGCCCTAAATAGTGAGAAATAGTCAGGAAACTAATTGAAGGAATAATTAAATAAATTTATTCATGCAACTTAAAATTTTAGACTAGGTATAACAAGCATATGTCCTAGGTCAATTTTCTCAATCAACCATTTATAAAAATTGTGCATGTGTCAGAATTTTGACGAAAAATAATTTCAGTTTCTCTTGTTGAAGAAAGAAATAAACAAAACCCTAGTTGAAAACCAGCACCCCCCACCCCCACCCCTCAATAAAAAAAGAAAAAACCAAGTAGCTTGAGGGGGTTACACTCCTGGAATTAGGGTAAAATGGACTTGTGCCTCAAGATTTGGATAAAGCAAAAAGGGATTCTGCAGTCCCAACAATTCTTCCCCAAAATAGGCAAAAAGAAGGAAGCACATTTCCCTGTACAGAAATTAATCTAAAAAGAGACTAACTTGTATGTCGGAAATTGCAACTTTGAATCATTGAAATTTGAAAGTTGAAAAAGAAAAGATGGAAACATGTTTCTCGGATCTTTGTTATAAGCATCTTTCCATTTAGCTTCCAAACTTCCTTAATAAGAAAAAATGAGTGCCGATCCTACTGGAAATGTCCATATTTCTACTGGAAGTACATATTTCTTGAGCAGGGCTTCTGCTAAATTTCCAGTAACTTTTTTAACCATTTATTTGTTTGATTCTTGATTTCTTGTCTTTTTGGTTGATTTTATATCATCAGATCATCTCCTAGTAAGCATGCAACTGTGGAAGCAATAGTGCAGTCAACATATAGAGAAAAAAAACAAAATCTAATGACTGAGGGTATCTCTACCACTTATTTTAAAAGAATATCAGTATTAAATTTCGTTGTTTTCCGTATACCAGATAACGGGTATTTCTATAGTAATTTTTTTGTAAAAAGAGACGGTGAAACTTTATGCAGCATATTAACTTTTTTGGGGCAGGATATTATGGAATGTAAGGACTTATTAGCTAGGTTGGTCCATTTTTTCCCTGATTTCTGTGATCAGTTTTTGTTCAAGTTCCATATTTTGTTGTCTTAACTTGCTTATATAATTTAAGATAAACCTTGCAACATTAGGTTTCAAACATCACTAGAAAACTAGAATTTTACGGGAATTTTCTGCTCACAATGCAGCGACAAGCTTTCTTTCTGATGACAAAAATAAATTGGGCCGTTTCGGACAGTAAAATCTTGATATCATTTGGTTATTTATTTTTTTTGTTTCCTTTTTATATTAAAAGGGGTTAAAGGATTTCATTCTTCTCCCATAATGAGACTCGAATCCATGTTATTTGCTTGGTAAGGCTTCGTTCTTACATTTGAGCTGAACAATGATGTTTGGTTGATTCTAAACTGTTTGGACAACATATGATTTTGCCATTGAATATCATCGATGACTCGTGATTTGCGTACAGGCACACACTTCAATGTACGAGGCTTTTGTAGTAATATTCTGTGGCTATTTATTCAGAAATTAAAGAGCAGTTTCATCATCTTCATCGGGCTTAAATGCTGCAGTCTGAAAGCTTGCAAGTGGTGCAGGTGGTCCCTTGAACGTATCCATATATCATGTATAAGCAACCATGACTTTTACCTTTTTCTATCCAATAGCATTATTCTTCAAGTTAAGCTGATAATTGTAGCTTGAAGTCCAAGACACACCTACGGACATATATCCAAAAAATTATACCTTGCGAAGGCTTTGTGATAATAAGAGCATAGAGAAGTGCGAACGATATAACTCGTATTTCAATCGGCAACTATTTGTCCTAAATCTGCTAATAGAAATTGGTGATCTACTTTGGCTATTCTAACAATTGGGGTGTGCAATTTGTCTTGACTGTTGTAATTGTCCGTTCCAAAGTAATGACATTAGTAAAAGTGCAATTGTATTAGGTCAAGTAAAATGTTGATTAATTTATAGTAGGATCATGCTAAGAAATTAATTACTCGTGAATGTCTTTTGACTTGCTTAAATCTCCTATGGATGGATGAGATCAATTTATTATGATCAACATCTGGGTGTTTGGAACCTCGTAGGAATTTAATAGTGAACAAGTATTCGCGTCCGAAATTCGTCGCCTTGTCAATATGTTAATTAGTCCATTGAGTATTTTCTCTATAGTATAGTTTAAATCTGAGCTTAATATTTGGGAATGTGTGAACAGCAATTTCTTGATCGTAGCACGAAAAATTATTAATGAAAATACAAGCTGCAAGTGCTCTATTTATTAATTAAAAGGGCAAAGCGTTCATTTACCCTGATATGTTGTTATTATTCCAATTCATCAAGATATATTTACAAGGAATTAATTTATGTTGCTTTTATGATTTTTCTATGGACTCTCTATTCATGTAAAATCCTGAATAACTTTTTAGAAAGAATAATAGTGGATCATACGAAATGTGTGATAATAAATTAGTAGTAGTTATAAATGTGGCGTTGAAACTAATATTTAATTTTGACTGGATAGAACTTGCTATATGGTCGATGTACAAAGGAGATTCGTGGTAGTTATTAACTATCGAAAAACCATCCAAGAAACAAAAGTAAAGGATTGAAAATAGAACGCTCTATTAATTAAGACAACCATGTAATTGTCTTTCATTGAGTTGAACCTAAGCCATGTTGGAATATTGTTCAAATAATAACGACGAGTGATTTGGATGTACTTTGTAAGTGATCACCCATAAGAAAGACAAGCGAAATCAAAACGAAAAGGAAAAATGAAGATGGTCGAAAAATGGCATGGTTGTTTGCCCAACCACTATTTGGAAATGAAGTTCAATAAAATGTTGTTGGTAAAGGAAACATAGACTTACAATTTGCATTCGGCAAGAAAATCATATTGATAAATGTTTTACATATACTGGATATGAATAGAAATCTTGTAAGTGATGACTTGTCGGGAAAATTAGGAATTAAGTCCATATCTAAGTTGAGCAAACTTATACTTTCCAGAAATGATTTATTTGTTGGAAAAGACTTCTCTAAAGTGGAATGGTAAATCTTTGTACTATTTACAATAATATTAATAAAACTACACATTTGAATTATGTTGTTGAATCTATTTCTTTATGACATGATAGATTAGGACATGTTGGATATTCTACTTTAAAAGGAATGATAAAAAACTAGAATGATTTCATGTAAAAACATATAATATAATAAATGTAAATTATGTATTAAGTCTAAAATGATTTAAGAAACATTTTCATAGTGCTGAAATCACATATAATTTATTAAATTTAGTTCATTCCGACATATGTCAATAAAACGAAATGTTAACTAGATGATGTAATGGATACTTCATAACATCCAAGATGATCATTTTAGGTTTTTTATATCTACTTGATAAAACATTAGGATGAAGCATTTAGTATGTTTAAGATATACAAAGTTGAAATAGAAAATCAATTAAATAGAAATAATAAAATTAGAAGTAATAGGTGATGTGAATACTTCTCTAGTGAATTTAATCCTTTTTGTGAATAACATGGCATACATCAATATAGTGCATCTAGAATACTCGAACAAAATGGTTTGGTTGAGAGAAAGAATAAGACATTAGTTGAAATGATAAATGCTATATTATTAAATACTATGTTGCCAACTAACTTATGAGTGAAGCTTTATTAAGTACGTGTCATATAATTCCTTCTAAAAGATTTAAAGTTCTTCCCTAAGAATTGTGGAAAAGGAAAAAAATGAACATTGGTTATTTTAAAGTGTGGGAGGGCGTCTTGCTTATAATAAGAACAGGGATCCTAAAATGACTATGTTGAATCCTAAAGGAATCAAATATGCTTTTGTAGGATATGCCCAAATAGCAAGGCATATCATTTATTAAACTTGAAAATCAATGTTATTATTAAATCCCGTGAAGTAGAGTTCTTTTAGAATATGTCTTCAAATAATAATTCTTTTAAGGGAACCTCAAGTGGAGATTCCGAGTTCTACAAAATCACAAATAGAAATATCTTTCGAGGATGTTGAAACAAATGAACTTCGTAGAAGTAAAAGAACTCGAATGGAGAAAGTGATACGATCGAATGAATTTAACTCTCAACTTATTTCCTTCTATTTGGTTGAGAGAAATAAGAACTACTACATATATTCTTAAAGTGGAAATCGATCCTAAAATTAATCGAGAAGCAATGTCATCTTGAGATACTATTTTTTGGAAAGATGCTATAAATAATTAAATTGATTCAATAATGTCAAACAAAACTTGGAGAATTAGTTGATTTACCACTTGGATCAAAACTTATAAGCTGTAAATTGATATTTAGAATGAATTAAACGTAGACAATACTCTTTAATGCATTTAAAGCAAGGGTGGTGGCCAAATGATACCGACAAAATGAAGAAATAGATTATTTTGACATGTATGCACAGTAATAACATCTATTAAGATTTTATTCGCCTTAACTTTTATCTATGATTTGCATATACATCAAATGAATGTTAAAAAAAAGTTCTTAAATGGAGATCCCGATGAGGAGGTTTATATGAAACAACCGAAAAGTGTTATTTTATCTCCAAATGAGAATAAAGCATGCAAGCTAATAAAATCCTTATAAGAATTAAAATAAGCACCAAACAAATGACACGAAAGTTTGACTTAACAATAATGTCTTTTGAATTTAAATATAACAGTGTTGATAAATGTTTATATTCAAAAGTCTGTGATAATCATGTTGTGTTCAGTTGTTTATATTTGGATGACATATTGATTCTGAAAAATCAAATGCAAGGTATAAAAGAAGAAAAGAGATTTCTATCTTCCAAAATAAAAATAAAAAATCTTGGTCAAGTGGACACCATACTAGGTATCAAAGTCACCAAGATTAAGGGGGTTATATGTTAGAGTCATTCACTTTATGTTGAGAATGTGATTAATAAGTTCAATCACTTGAATATTAAAGAGGCAAACACTCTTTTTGATCCAAGTTTAAACCTTGTAAAGAAAGATGGAAGAAATATAGCACAACTTGAGTATGGAAGTGCTATCAGGAGTCTAATGTATGATGTGCAATGTACAAGGTCCAACATAACATTTGCAATTAATAAACTTAGTCGGTTTACTAGCAATCCAAGTGAAGAACATTGGAAGGCTATCGAGAGGATTTTTGGTTATTTGAAGAAAATCAAGGATTTAAGTCTTTAATATTCTATATTTTCGGCAATCCTAAAAATATTTACCAATACTAGTTGTATATCTAGTGTTGGTAAGAATAAATCAACCTCAGGTTGTGTATCTACCCTTGGAAGAGGTGTGGTCTGTTGGAAATCAAGAAACAAACATGTATTACTCATTCTGTTGATCTCGAAAAATGGTTCCGACACGTGACCAACAGGATAAGTCTTCACGTCAGCTCTTCCTACACACGTGACATGTCGTTAAAAGCTCGTGGCCTTTCCCGGAGGGGTTGGGAGCAGCAGCAAACACTCCGACGGTCAAGTCAGTTTATAGTTCAATCAGAAAAGGTTCATCGGAGGCGAAATGCCGACCGGAAAGTGGTTAGAACAGTCTAATAATAAAGCGATAATATCAAAGGGAGAGATTGATACTTGAATATACAATGTAGTAAGAGAAAATCGGGTTCCAATTTTTCTTCTGGCGTATGGAAGGGGTACTTATACCAAGAAAGGAAAGATGAGATCTGTTGGATGCAGTGACACGTGTTATAGGATCCTCTAAGCCTGTCCCATCCTAGGTGTCAATCCGCCCCTTCATAGGCTGGCTGACATTGAATATCTCTGACAAGAGAGGTTGAATTGATCGTTTGGGTCCTGCCATGCATCCCATCAGTCATGGATATGACTTTGGAAAGATCTCTGTACAAAATATCTTTCGTGGGGACTAAGCAAGGGAGCGAGGTAGGTGCGGAGTTATGGAAGTGGAGTACGGGCATTTGCATCTGGGGCGTATCGCAGATGAGTGGTTCCTTTGTGTGTGATCTTGATAACGGTTATTCGTGTTGCGAGGGTTACTTGTAGGCCGAGGTATGTTTCTACATTCGCTTGTATCATGGTCGTAATAGCGATGGAAGGCGCAATACGGTCGTAGTTCTTCCGGTTGCCTATCTCTAGGCCTACCACATCGTCCTCTATTTCTAGAGGTTGAGGGTCGTCCGGCGTTCTTGGCCGGGTTGCCAGTGTTGGGTCCAACATTTTCATAAGCCAAGGTTGGGACCGCATTCAGTGTGGCAGTAGCCAGCGCTTGTCCCGAAGTAGGAGCCACGACATGTCCGGCCCGAGTCCATTGCTGGTTCACTATTTGAGAGGTTCGTCCTCTACCCATCTGCCTCTGAGGCGGTAAGAGTCCTTGGGCAGCTCTGTTCTTGTGGTCAATTATTTATTCGCTAACAATCTCAACCGTCATCATTTCCACCAATTCATCATATGTCAAAACGTTCTTGCTTCGAACATATCTCCAGAAAAATGTGTTTATGTTTAGTCCTCCTTTCACTGCTGAAAGGGCTTCTTTGTCCGTGACTTGTTCACAGTAGGTTATCTTCATGTTTAGTCCTCCTTTCAGGGTTGAAAGGGCTTCTTTATCTGTGACTTGTTCACAATATGTTATCTCATTAGTAATGCGATCAAGGTTGTTCTTCAGGGTTTCCCCTGCCGCTTGCCTCATATCTTGCAAGCATTGAATTGGAGCCTCTCCCTCTTTTCTTGAAAAGTATTGGTTTAGGAATGCCTTTTTCAGGTCTGGCCAACTCCTTATGCTAAATGGTGCCAACCTACTGTACCATACTTCAGCGGTTCCATCGAGAGTTAGGTGGAAGGCCCTGCATTTCAAAGCCGGCGAGGTGCCTCTCAGGCTCATCTGCGTCTTGTACTTGTTAAGATGCTTCTCTGGATTGCTCTTTCCTTCGTACGTAGGAATCTTAGGAGGGACAAAGTTATGGGGCATCGGAAAGGTGCGAAGTCCCCTGGAGAAGGGCAAAATGTCGTCATCATCATCAAGCTCATACGACCTACAAGGTTCGTCAGATTCGTTCTCATCTGCTGTCGGCGAGGTGGATGCTGAGCAGTTTCAGCTCTGTTCCTCCAATCTACCATATTTCGCCTCTCTCGCCTATTTCTAAGTTGGGGGCCAGAATTTGACTTTGTGCATGCTCCTGTTGGTGGGTTGTCTGGTGCATGGGCATGTTTTTATTTCTAGGGGCCCGTCCGATCCGATCAAAAACGCTGGGAGACCTCTGGGGCTGCTCTTCATATTACGGATGGAAGTTATCCTCTCTTTTCAAGGCGTTGTCAGTCGGAGCGATTGTGTAGTTGGAATTAACCATTCACACTTCTCTTTCGACAGGGGCTCCGAACTGGGGACTTAAATGGGTTCTCCTGCTAGGTCTTGCTTCAACTCGTCCATGGGCTGATTGCTGAGGGTATTGTGGGACTGGGAGGTTACCTTGGTTATGCACCTGCATGAGGAGCTCCTGCATGGCAACATTTTGAGCTGCAATGTTCCTCATGTTAGCGGCCATGCTAGCCACCTCAGTAGCCAATTGGGTTGTTCTATTGCCTTTGCGATATCGGTGATGGGGTCGCTGGTGCGTGACCTCCCTTGTCCTCCTTGGGTTCACTCCGTAGCTGGAACTCATGGTTCGATGTGAATGGCCTCTTATTAGCAATAGAGCTTGATGCACTGCTGATTCTTTTTCAAGAACCGACCCCTTTTTCAAGGAAGGATATCAACCGATTATTCGAACAAGCTTTTTAGTGGGAAGACTCATGGTTAAAGCAAGTTTTCCACAGACGGCTTTAGCAATAGAGCTTGATGCACAGCTGATTCTTTTTCAAGAACCGACCCCTTTTTCAAGGGAGAATATCAATCGGATATTCAAATAAGCTTTTTGGTGGGAAGACTCGTGGTTAAAGTAAGTTTTCCACAGATGGCGTCATTCTGTTGACATCGAAAAATGGCTCCGACACGTGGCCAACAAGATAAATTTTCACGTCAGCGCTTCCTGCACACGTGGCACGTCGTTAGTAGCTCGTGGCATTGACCGTCGAAGTGCTTGCTGCCGCTCCCAACCCTTCCGGGAAAGGCCACGAGCTACTAAAGACGTGCCACGTGAAGACTTATCCTGTTGATCACGTGTCGGAGTCATTTTTCGAGGTCAACACATTCAACTACGAAATTCGAATTTGTGATATTGGCCGAAATTGGAAAAGAAGTTGAATGGCTTATAGATTTAATTTATGAAATTTCATTGGAAAAAATAAATAATTCTTCCATATCTATATTATATGATAGTCAAGCCACTTTAATTATAGAATACAATAAAGTGTCTAATGGTAAGTTTAGACATACGAGTCTAAAACATGATTATGTGAGGAAATTAATCAAAGATGGAATAATTTTACTCACTTATATGAAGTCAAATAACAATTTGGTTGATTCGTTCACTAAACCATTCACAAGGAAATTAGCGCGAACTATAACTAGTAGGAAGTGGTTAAAGCCTGTAATTAAATTCACCAATGACAGCAACCCTACCTGACTATAATAACCAATATACTCAAGTTCGAAGGATAACAGCAAGTTATTCGATAAGTGAATAAATTCAGTACTTATTTATTGTATTAAACACTATCCTAGGTTACAAGTACTAGTTGTCACGATTTAAAAAGGTTGAGTTTCTATAACTTTTAATAAAGTTCAGAATGGTATCAAGTATCTTTAAAAGCGACAAAGATACAATAAGAACTTTACCTATATAAACTTCAAGATGGTGCGCTCCAATATAAAGTTGGAGTTTCTCTCTTAAAATCTTATAAATAGGAGAAGAGCAAGGCCAAAGAGCACTAAACGAGATTGTGTAGGAACTTAGAACACTTGATGCTTGTATATGTGATTTCACCAGTATCATCACAATGAATAATATGTTCAAAGCTTTCATGCTACTTAGGGTTTCGATGATTACATCGTAAGATTTACATCAAGGTTGGATTCAAATCGAAAGATATTCATACTCTATGCATAAGTGTCGTTAAACTTAAGTTTGAACTCATTTACATTAGAACAAGTGGGGAATTATTATAATATTGTTCAAATAATAATGAGGAGTGATTTGGAAGTAATTTGGAAGTGATCAACCAAGAGAAAGACAAGCAAAATCAAAGCGGAGGAGTGATTTGGAAGTAATTTGGAAGTGATCAACCAAGAGAAAGACAAGCAAAATCAAAGCGAGAATGAAAATAAAGACCGTCGAAAAATGGCTTGGGATGTCGCCTAGCCACTATTTGGAAAATCAATGCACATTTTATTGCACTGAGCGATCGCCCAGTACAAAATTCTGACCGTTTGGGGTTTGAATTCTGGTATCGTTTTGTGAAGCTTTACATCTTTTTGGCTTGATATTTGCACATTTTCATGCAATGAATGGTTTTCAT
>CAIGRN010003276.1:0-16060 GCA_903798345.1 Fraxinus anomala | reverse complement strand
TAGAAGACAAAAACATAAGTGTTCAAGCCAACATCAAAAGCAACCTTTGAAAGCAAGAAATAGCCAGCATAAATGGATTGTATGAACAAAACTACAAGAAATGGTTTGTTCATCTCCATTGCACTATGAGACGGTGGACAATTTAGTTAAAGCACAAGATGATTGCAAAATAGGAAAAATAAGTTTGAGCTCTGATATTAATTCTATGTTCAAAATTCACTTGAAAGATTGGGTATAAATACAAGTTTCACAGGAAAGGTGTGGACTGTGGACAGAAAGTTACATGACTAAGTAGAGACGTGTGGAGGGGAATGATAAGGGTGTAAGGAGATTGGCCCACAAAAAAGATCAAAAGGCCAGTGTAAATATGCTTTATTTAAAGTTTGATAAATTTAAGTAGTATTTTTGTTTTAATTNGCTTTATTTAAAGTTTGATAAATTTAAGTAGTATTTTTGTTTTAATTTTTTTTAAGAAAAGTGATTTGTGGGATTTTACAAGATCAAGTATTGATATTACAATAATGGGATTTGTTAATTACTTTAGTAAAGGTTTATGTCGTGGATTGTTGAGAAAGATGAGGGAAGAAAGCAATATAAAGAATGATAATATATAAAAAAAAACAAAATGGTTACTTAAAGAAGCTTCTTATGTACGGATGGCAATGGGATGGGTTGAGGTCCAGACAACCTCCCTGCCCCGTCTGGTAATTCCCTGCCCCTTACCCTCCTCATTATCCGTTTAAGGCGACGCGGGACACGGTTGGGACCTTGCTCCGATTATTGCATGTTTAATTTTTTTATTATTTTTTATAATTCATTTTATTGTCCTCATTAAAGTGAGACAATAATATTTTTTAATTTTTTATTTATTTTTAAAAGTTAAATTATTCAAATATATTTGGTAAACTGGCATTTTTATCATTTGTCATATTTTTTAGATAATCTAAGTTGTCATATTCTATTAGAATTAATGAAATTTTCTATTTAAAATATTGAATTCTTAAAATAAAAAATTAAACAGGGCAAGGCAGAGCCTTTGTTACCCGTACTTGCCATGTCCCCGATCAGAATACCTGATTAAGCTGGCAATCCCTGCCCCGTTCGGAGCGAGGCCTGCGGATATTGGATTTGACGAATTTTTTTGACATCTCTATTCTTACGAAACTATTAGAGGCGGAAAGTGAAATGAATTGTTACTGTAAACTTGACACGTTTTATATTTTATTATGGATAGGGTCGTGCCGGCCTATTCAGAAGCTTGAGGTCTGTCATGGCTTTATACCAAGAATGTGTCGAGTCAAGTCAGACTAACTTTCTTATAATTTTTAAAATTTTAATCTTTAATTAATTTTAAAAATTAAAGTTCTATAGCTTTGGGAATATTTTATTTGAAGCTTTGTTAGCAAATGCATTATTTAATAATTCCAATCACGTGGAACTCACCATACGTAGGCTTGTTTTCATTTTCAATTCGTTTCTTGTCAAACTTTGTATATAACAATGTCACTAGCGGTTTTCCACCAAGAAGAACTACATAATAATATCGAATAGTTTATAAGTGTATTTTTTTATACATTCATTCGGACATTTGAATAAAAATATTTTGAAGGTCTTTTAATTAATTATGGCCTAATTCATTTTATATTTTGTTTATTAGGTGAAAGACGATGAATAAAAAAGGAATTGAAAGAAAGAAGCGGAAATTGACGAAAAATGGCAAAAGAAAAGTATGGGAACTAAATTACAATATTTCAATAGTTGATTCAGACCTCAAAATGAAGATTGGAGATGTTATGAGTTCAATTGAATGTAAATAGAAGCTGAAGGACCAAAATACATGGAATGGGAAGTGAAGGATCAAAACAAATGAAGAGAGAATGAAACGAAGGACCAAAATGGGCAGCCAATATGAAGAACCTCTAGAAATACCAAACATGGGCAGCCAATATGAAGAACCTCTCATACTACAAAAATCGTCAATTGATATCATCTCAGAGAAACCAATTCATCACACTTTTAGGGAAAACAAGAATCAATTGCAAGAATTGAATTAATTGAAGATCAGATCTTGATTTTGGGAAACACGAGAAAATATAGTGGAGATTCATCAAGAAATAATTGAAATGATTCAAAATTTCAAGATCTATCTTCTTCTCTTTCATCAATCTACAATTCGTGTTTTGTTTCTCCAATTAATTATGATTTCTTGTGATTTTGTAATGTTGGGCTAGGATTTCAATTAATAAGATATTAATGAACTCTTATTCTGATGTTTTAATATAAACTCAATAGTTTAACGTCCAATATGTGTCCATTCTTGGATACTTGTTATATGATTTAATATCTTATCAATTACTTGATAACTAATTGGATTGATTGTGAATTTTATTGATTTCAAGAGAAACGATAAGATTGATAGTACATTATAACAATCATTGTAAAGTTGGATAGGGAATAGAGATATGCCCCTATATTTTACATAATTTTTATAGATGTTCTTGTGTTTTTAATACATGATTTCATGTTCTATCTTTCATAGGGAAAGTCACATAACATGATATATTTAATTGACATTGAGATTTGCTTTTAATTAACTTAGGTACATTGATCAACAAAAATGTGCACATATTGTCAATTATTTTGTATTAAAATTGATTAATAAGGGGGATTCTAAGTTTTAGTAACCATCCAATCTGAATTTACAAAAGCTCATAATTTGCTCTTTTGAATTTTTTATTTTAGTTATAATTTTCATTTCAACCATCATATTATATTTTAGTATTACATCATTTGAAATATTCTTGTGAATTGCTAAATATTTTTGGAATCCTCATTCGGCATGTAAAATGTGTTTGTATTCGATGCTCATTAATATTTAGAGTAATGTTATTTAATATCATTGGTATTTAGAACCAGTTTAAGTGACAAATCTAATGACATTAAATTATAAGTTCAATTAAATACAAATAATTATGGCATAAATAAAGTTTTAATATATTTATCACATAAAACAGTTTATTTTTTCCACCACAATTATAAAATATGTCAATTCAAATTATCATCTTCAGAACTCTAATTCCAGCAATAACAAAAAAATATGGTGCTGTCAATGGATATGTTTGAGAGATTTTCTGAAAATTTGTATTGAATTTTCCTCTACAAATTAATCCTATGCAATCCAATTTCTTACGCAGAGCTCTATCTTGTTAAATAACCAGGATCGAATTTATCTCATAGGAGCTATTCAGGTAATGAAATGGATCCTCATAATTTTAAATTCAACGGTGCAAAGTCAGTTTGGAAACAAATTTTTATGTTGCTTAAAAGATGACAAAAAATTTTAAATTCAACGGTGGAATCTTTCCTCTAGAATTATTTGTTTCCAAACTTGCTTCCACATTATTTTTACTACCTCTGATTGCGTATATCCTTGACTAATGAAGGGAAGATTGTGATTCATTAACATTTTCAGTATCCCTTCTATATAAATATCAAAAGAAAGACTGAGAAAAACGAAAAAAAATGGCTTCCTTGGCTAATCTAGTACTATGTTTCCCTTATTCTTCATCCCGTCTCAAGCACGAACATCATCAATTTTGATGATTAAAGGAAGATGACAAAAAATCCAAAATGGGTGGAAGATATGAGAAAATGAGGAGTAATAATGAGATAATCAGTACAGCACAATACTATATTTTCTTTTTCATTATTAGTTTTTATTGGATTAAGAGTATAATTGTAAATTTATTGTGGTGTATTCTTTAAAAATACTTTTTAATTGTGGTGTGATTATAATGTAGCGTAATAAGTAATTTTGTGATGATAATATAATTACATTTATTCTATTTTTTATGCACAAAACTTTTTAATCAATCAACGCTTCTAGTATCTAAATGTTACTTTACCAACATTATTAGGCAGTGTTTGCATTTGAGGATGCTTTTTAATAATTAACTAGATTCAAAGTCAACAGTATGTTCAATCAAAAAAAAAAAAATTTATGCAACTAGTACTCTACTTTTCCTAATGTTTAATGCATTTTATTAGTGCGTTATCTGGGTAAAGTGAATATTAAAATGTTTGATTCCGTCCTTTTTCTCTTGGTGCTTACCTCTTTTTACTAGCAAAATTGAAGCACTTATTTTTAGCTTTGGAGTATTAAATTTTTTTTAATGGTTAACCAAAGAAACTTCATGTCATTGTAAAGCAAACGCTTTCATATTTTGGTACGAGTTCACTTGGAATTAAGATTGTTTTACACGTGAGCAAATTAATTAAAACGTGGTAATTTTGTTTATGGACCTCTAGCTTTTTACGCACTAAAACCAAATGACTCTGAACCTAAACGATATTGAAAATGTGATTTCAATCATTATATTTGTTCCAATTTTAATAGTTTAAAGTTTAGATGAAGTGGTTCGATATAATATCATGTAAAGGTCCTGATTTTAATTCCCATCACTATCTTTTGAATGATGATCTCTTTAATTGTTTAAATTTCAGTTGAAGTGATTCATAAAAGAAGGGTAATGAAAGATTGTCATTACCATTCGTGCAATATCTTCAAAAGAAGCAGATTATTTGCATTGTTATCTGTTTGGGCGTCATTGTTCCCATGTTTTCATAAAAAATTTGAATGTTGTAACAGTAATTTGCAACCAATCCAGTCACAATATTTGACAATATCACAAGTAGAGATGTCTTTTTGTATACGTAAATCTCCAAAATGCACTGCTTTAATAGATTGAATGCTACAATTAAGGGGCAAAATTGTCTTTTTCTCAAAAAAGTTTAATTGATTTGGAGAAAGCAGTCAACAAAGACTGCAACCCGTGTCCACTTCACTTTGTAACGTTCACATTTTTCATTATGATTTGGTAAAAAAGGTCTCCCAGACAAGGGCTTAGCTAAAAATCTTCAATTTTGTCTAATGGATTCACACAAGTATGCATTCCTTACATTATGCACTACGCCGGAATGACATTCAATTTTTCCTCAAGAATTTATCTTTTTCAAAGAAAAGGTTCTTTCATTCTCTACCAAGACCCAATGGGAAGGTACATGTACACTAACATATTTTACACATGGGAGGGAATGTTAGAGCCTTACCTTCAAACTTAACATCGAGAGATGAAAAAGAAAAGAAAAAAATCAATACTTTACAATGACATACCTTATCCACACATAATATCGTGAATTTTTTTAACAAAAAAAGGTATTTGGTCTTTCTTACTATCAATTCAAAGGGATCCATCAATGCTTTTGAGAGAATAAATAATCCTCGTTTCAAATGCTTTAATGAAAATTATTGCTTTAATATAGTAATTCGCGAATTTCCATAATAAGAAACGGTTGGACATATATTAAAGTTGATTTGATCAACTATTGATCAATTATTTGATTGAGTCTCAATAGTAGGATGCAAGATTTATTTTGTCAATTGTGTTTTATTCCGCAAGTAGATTAACATAGTATATTTATTTCCTCAAAAATCAAGTTTGAGTGAATAAAAAATTAAGGCTGAAATATGTCACTTGAAGTTGTAATAAGTTGAAATTTGTAATTGGCGGAAAAATGAAAGTGTCCACCCGAGTTGGAAAACTAGAAGCTAAAAGATCATTTTATATGGATCAAATTTGACACTTGTATTTGGATCTCTAGCGGCATCAATAGTCAATGTAAGGGAGAGGACTACAGATAGTATGTTGGGCTAAAGCCTACGCTCATGTTGTCACCGTCGTCGCCGAGTAAGCTGGGTCACAACCTAGATAACCTTTCAATTTTGTCTATGCACGGCACATGTACAACTTCTAGAATGTGACCATTACAAACATGTGTTCTTTTTAGCAGTTGTATTTTTTGGAATACAACTTTCTACTTATATAAAGACCCCCAAATCATGGGACTCGTTGAATTTCAAATTTTTTTTTCTGAAAAATAATTTTCTTTTTTTTTTCTACACTATTCTGTGTTCTTTATTTCAATCCAGAATATTATATTTTTGCATAATTTTAAGTCATCTTCCAATTAAGAGAGATCATAATATTAGTATGCTTGTTATTACTATTATGAGTCGAGATCATTGTATTTTAAGGTATGAGTGTTCGAGAACCGTTAAAAACAATACAGAATATTATTGTCTTAAAGACAAAGAGTCAACCTCCCAAATCATCCATTTCAATTTTTCTACATTATTTTCTTCTTATTAATTTTTGAGTAAGTTGAAATTTTATCCTATTTTTACTTATCAAAAGGTTAAATTTTGAATATAATATATGCACGATATTTTTTTCCCTCAACAAAAACCTCTTAAAAATATCCCAAGTATTATTCTAATTAGGAATGTTTACAAAACGCACCCTATATTAGTGTGTATTTACAATTTTTCCTTTTTTGGGTAAATATACATTTTACATAATGTATTTTAGTTACTGATAATAAAATATATATTTTGCAGGAAAAATTAGAAATATTTACAAATGGGTAATTATGTTACCACCACAAAATTCATTTTCTTATTACACCACATTATAATCACACCACAACTAAAATATTTTCAATAAAAAATATATAACAACAATTTTACAATTATACTCTTAATCCAAAAAAAAACGAAAAAATAAAAATAAAAAATTGTGGTATACTAGTCATCCCAATATTACAGCTCATTTTTATCATCATTTTCCACCCATTTTGAATTTTTCTCATCCTTTCTCATTTTTTCCACCCTCATTAGAAAGAATGACTCATAGAAGCTAGGGAGATTGTTTATGGACAAGTAGTAAAATGGGGTGGCAGTATTCTGGCCAAATAGTAGACACGAGTAAAAAAATAAGAGAATACTACTTGATCGAAGACTTATTCGGGGCATGGACTTTTCCTTTTATGAGAAGCCAATCGATTAGTCAGCCTGTGCACTTATCTGGTTATATTATTAAGATTTTATGTCGTCAAAGTACTGATTTCTACTTAATTTAGGTTAATTTTCTTTTGTTTCAGTGTTGGATCCATTTTGAAGCAATTGAAAAGAAAAAGAAAATGATCAATTGGCTATTGGATGAGAAGTTTGGAGATCAAATTCTACACCTTGAAATTGAAGGACTGAGTTGCATTAATTGAATGAAGTGAGAGGCCTTCGAAGAGAAATTGCACTTTATTGGGCCTTAGACCAATTGTAATGTGGACAAAATTACAAAGGAACTTGACTTCTTTGGTATTTAACAAAAAATGGTGGCGGAACGAATTTGCAAAAAAATTGAATTTCTAATTGGACTCCTAATTAGCACAATTTGGGAAGAAAAAATTGGAACACGCAGAGGACAGAGAGGAAGAGACGGCAACACAATTGGAAAATAATTCTAAATTTTTGTGTAATAATTTATCAATAATTGTGCAAGAAATTTAGAAATTAAACATGCTTGATCAATTTATAAGTGATATCATTACATTTTTATTTGTTTAACTCTTAGCATGATGGACTAAGTATTTTTTGTGCTAGGACTACATAGAACATTGTATTTTGGAACTTTAGGGGCTATTTTATTTGCGTTTCAGTTTTGTATTTTGAGTTTTGAATTTATTTTGAGTTTTGTGTTTTGAATATCCATTTTGAGATTGTTGAAAATGTGTTCTTTTTGACATTTTGAAAAATTATTTTCAAAAATCAAAAATCGGAAAACTCATTCTCTTTCTTTCCCTCTCTCTCGTCTCTCTCTCTATCGTCTCTCTCTTTTCTTCCACTCCTCTCTGTCTACGAACAGCGATGGTGGCTGCAATCAGTGCGTGGTGCGTGATGGTGGTTGGTTGTGGCTGCGATCGTCGACGACTTCGTATGTCTCTCTCTCTTTTCTTGTTTACTGTGGCGGTGGTTGGTTGTGGATGTGGCTGTGGTGGAGGTGTATGGTGGTTTTTGGTGCATGGTGTGCGACGGTGGTATGGCGCAGGTTGTGGCTGTGGTGGTGGTGTTCGAGTGCATGGCTATGGAGGGGGTGTGGGTGCTGTGGCGGTGGTTGGTTGATGTGGTGTGACGATAGTTTTTTGGTGTGGCGGTGGCTGTGGTGGTAGTTCTGCAGCGATTTTGGCGATTTTTGTGATGATGGATCGGCGATTGTGTGGTGGCGATTTTTGTGCATGCGATGGTTGTGGTGGTTGGGGTGATGTTGTGGCGGCGGCAACGGCGGTGATTTTTGTGGTGGTGTGGTGTAGGCGGCGATGGTGGTAGTTGTGGCGGCGACGTTGGTGGTGGTTGGGGTCATGTTAAACTGAAAACACCCAAAATGTTTTTTGAAAATTTTGGCTTGATTATAACTGTAAACACTCAAAACGATAAATTTGTCGTTTTGAATTTTCTTTATAAATTTTTAACCCGTTTTCAAAAATGCGTTTTCGAAAATAGAAAAGAGAATACGTTTTCACTGTTTTGGAAAATCGAAATCAGGAAATGACTTGAAAAGAGTAAAGAGAACATACCCTTAGTTTTTTATTCTTGTTTTTTAAATTAAAATACATTTTCAATTTTTGAATAATTGACATGGTTTTATTTTTTCACTACAGTTATATGCGCAATAATTTTATGAGTTTTGTGGTTTGTTTTATTTTCGAAAGATTAAAAATAAATTAGATATAATATCAATTACCATAGAGTCTAATAGAGAATAGAAATATACCGCTATAATTTACGTGATTTTTAAGTGTTCATTAATTCTTAATGCGTTTTTGTATATTCGCATCCGTCATAAAAATATAGTATGGTAAAATGTGATGATAGGTTTAATTCCATTCAAGAAAGATTGTTAAACAAATTAAAAATATTGATCTTTATAATTGAATTGTGTTGTCAAATTTAAAGGTTTGGAGTTAAATGGGATTGGTATAAGGGATTTGGAATCTTAGTATACTTTTCATCATCATATTTTCATAAAAGTTGCGTTCATTATAACTTTGTATTGATTTTAGTGAGTTAGGTCTTGCACCATAAATACATTAGTCAATTTCAATTTAGTTACAGAAAAATCACATACTTTCATAATTTTGGTTAAAGCTAGGTTAAGTCAAACTTAAACTAGTACAATTTGTAAGTACGATACTCATACTCAATATCTATTTTACTACTTATTAATGAATCGTGCATTTGCGATGATTTCAAGAGAAATAATATTTTCACAACAAGTCCACCACATAAAAATTAACGAAACGTATTTAATTTCCAAATTTCTTGCACAATTATAGATAAATTATTGCACAAAAATTTAGAATTATTTCTTTTCCTCTCCGTCTGCGTATTCCAATTTTTACTTCCCAAATTGTGATAATTAGGAGTCCAATTAGAAATTCAATTCCTTTTCAAATTCCTTCAGCCGCCACTTATTTTTCTAATACCAAAGGAGTCAAATTCCTTTGTAAAGTTATCCACATTACAATTGATCTAAGGCCCAATAAAGTGCAATTTCTCTTCCAAGGCTCACTTCATTTAATTAATGCAACTTAGTCCTTCAATTTTCAAGGTGTAGAATTTGATCTCCAAACTTTACATCCAATAGGCAATTGATCCTTCTCTCTTTTTAATTGCTTCAAAACAGATCCAACGCTGAAATAAAAGAAAATTAACCTAAATTAAGTAGAAATCAATATTTGGACAATATAAAAGTAATATAACTCAAATAAGTGCACAAATGCACTTATCATTAGTCATTTGCTGCTTCGCAAACACAATTGAAATATCTAGGATGGAGACCGCGGAAGGAACATCAACTATGGAAGACAAATATTAACAAGAAATTGGGTTATATTTTTCGATATTGCTGGAAAATTTAATCAAACATGGGTTTTGCGAATTTCATAATATTCACATGTCAAAAACAGATTTTCGAGGTTTATCAAAAAGAAAAACATGGTCAATCCAATAAAAAATTCCAACAATATTGAAAAACAAAACCAAAACCCATAAAGAAAGATTGAATAAATGGATGAATTCATTTACTTGTGGTATCATGGAGGCAGAAGAATCGCAACCATGAAAAGAAAAACGAAAGAGAAAAAAAAAAGGAAGAAGAAAAAAAATTAAGTTTATATTTGTGGTAGAAACATAATTTATTTTATTAAAAAGTATTAAAAAAATTTGTGGTGCACTTGATAAAATTTATAATGACAATATAATCACCCTTTACAAATTTGACAATATAAATAGCTAAACATACCAAAATACCCTTTATAAAAAAGTAACAAATCACACCGCTCTTTTTTCTTTCTTAAGCAAAACACTACTGAAGCCTAGGTGTATGCCTCCACCTCTAGACCTAATGGAGGGTTTGGATTCTTCAACCCCATTTTATAGATAGAAAATAGGTACAGCCAGGAGTGGGGACGTAAATGCTTTGCCTCAAATTACATTCAACTCATCTTTGTTACACATTCTTTCAAAACTCATCTTTGTTACACATTCTTTCAAAATATACTCTTTCAAACTTAATTTTAACCGCACATTCTTCAACAAAATAATATTGTCCATCATATCAATAACTTTTCCTTACTTTTTAAACACATATTTTTCATCATATCACTATTTAAAATACATTCTTTTCTCAATAATATCCATCAAACATATCTTTAGAGTGTGTTTGATTAGCATGAAAACAAAAATTTACTCCCCTAAAGAAAATGTTTTCCTTAAAGAAAAAGAAAATTAGGCATATTTTTAAAATTTGGAAATTATTTTTCATAGAAAAAATTAGTAATCAAACACTTTAAAATAGTAATTTCAGTAGAAAACTAACATTTTTCATGGAAAAATAAATGCAATCAAATACATCCTTAAAGAAGAAGAGCGAAATTTTAATAAAGCGTGAAATTTCGAAGTACTACTTCCATTACAATAAGACATTTAAACAAAAAGATAGAGGATCAATGAAACTAATTCTAAGATGAAATACATTAATTAAATTTGTCCCCGCGTAAGGTAAATTTTATGCTTCTAGCAATGTCAAGCTTTCATGGAGGAATTCAATTTCCCCATATTTCTTATATCCTTTCAATATAGAATTATTCTACTTGTACAAAAGACAACTTTTTTGACAAAACGTCACTTGGTAGCCTAACTCCTCATTGTAAGATCACCTTAAATGTCATAATTGAATCAGTTTCAATCGAATGCATGTCCTAATCCCGTCAAGCAATGCCTTGAGTTCAATATTTTTCTTACTAGAAGCTTACGAAGTTTTATTAAATATTTTCTTCACAAGATGATTTTTTGATAGTGAGGTTTACAAAATTTATCATCTTCATTTTCTAATGGATAAATGAAAATTATTAGTTTTCATCATTTATTAAGTAAGTTATGTTCAATGAATAATTTTTTTAAAGAAAAATCAAGTAAAATAATATATGAAATCATTTATTATTTTACATCTTGAAATAAATTTCTTTTTTTAGTTGAGGTTATAACCTTATACAACTTTGCCATTTATTTATATTTTTTTTCTAAGAATTCATACTTCATCTTTTTCATTTTTATGAGAAAATTTAAGAATAGAAGATAAATACGAACATTAATGACAAAAATATATAGTTTTGTGTGGTAAATAAAATTAAAAAACGTCAAGTTAATAGTGATTGAAAATACTTGAATAAATAGAAAATTAATTTATGAGAAAGAAATATGTAATAGAGAAAAGTTAATTTTCCAGATAACAGAATAATAGAAATTATAATTTCGAAGAATAATAAACAGTATGTAAAGTGTTAAATAATGTAAAATATAGGGTGTGATTTTTTATTTTTAATTAGAATTTTTTAGCCATTTGTAATGAGAAATTTGTAAATATTTCTATTGTCAACCAATAAGTTAAACTAAGTATGCAAAAAACATTTTTCAAAGTATGACGTGCAAATTGTAAATACATAGTGTACTTTGTAAATAATTTATTTCACTTTTTAAAACTTTTTCTCCACTTTACGAATATTTTTTTAAAATATTAAAATGAAATCATGATTAGAGGTCCATTTCTTGGTCATTCTAGGGTCTAATAGAGGTCGTCCTCACTTGAATATTAAGATTTGGGGTTTCATCTTAAAAAGTCAACCTTATTAAGAAGAGTAGTTCAAACCCTTATAAATTGATTTATATTTACATCTTTATACGATGTGGGATTTTATTCCTTAACTTTGAAAATGTTAACCTATCAATCTACCTGTGAGTAAATAATTATTATTAGAATTGATAATCCATACTTTTTGTAATTAATTTCAAATGAAAATAATCTAATTCCTCATTAAGAGGTTACTTCACAAAGTTAATATAAACAAGACAAGTTCATTCTTCTTTTTTCGTTTTCTTGTTAGCCCTATATCTTTACTTTTTTGAATCGAAATGCATCTAACCGTGGGGGCGAAGCATTAATTTATTATTCTTACCAGTTTAAACTGAAACATGACAATACAGACTTGAATATGGGATAGGCATTTATTATTTCTTAATCTTATTAAATTGAAACATGACTGTGCGGACCTAGATACGTCGACATAAAGCCCGACCTTTAATAAACTTGAAAAGGGTATAATATAAACGATTGTTCTACATATGCATCATAACTTACAGATTTATTTACCAACATATGAAATGAGAGATTTTAAAGAGTCGAAATCTCACCACCCAAATTTTAAAAAAAATCTCTCAATTTCTTTTTACCATTAACACATATTACATAAGTACAAATATTGAAGCGGTGAAGAGATTTTGATAATTTTAGTTCAATTTATCGTCGCCTTATCATTCTATAAAAGAATCTGTAAATAATGTTTTTCAATAAGTATTTTCCTAATATAAACATGTATATCATGGCAAAATGATATTACGAACAAAGCAAAACTAACTAGCTCATTGACCTATTTTATTAATTGTCATGTGTTACATGTATTCATTGCCCATATTTGGTATAGATAAAATTTAAATTTTTAATAAATTTTGATAAAAATTGATAGAATATGTGGTACAAAAATTGTGAGTCCCATAAAACGTGGATTAAAATTAATTTTTGATTTTAACTTTAACTTAATTTTTAATTGTTTTTTTAGTTGAACCAAACATATGCTTAATTAGACATATAAATCATAGTAGGGATATCACAGTACACCTCTTGATTCAGATTCTCGGTCACTTCATATAGAAAAAGTGAGACGTATAGCAAAGTGTATCCACCTTTCTCACATTGAGTATGTCTTCAATATTTAGTCTTGCGGTTTTTCGTCTTAAATATCAATATTGCAAAGACGATAGCAAAAACAATTATACATTATTTATTGTTTTAATCTAAATCAATTTAGGATTATTTTTTCTCCTTAATATGGCCCTACAAGATGTATGGCGACTCATATAAAAACACTGATCTTGAAATTCGAATATTCATTTGAATTTAGACACTTGTGAATTACTTGATTAACTTAATAAATTTGTTGGGTTCTACTTATATATTGAATCTTGAGGTTTAATTTTAAAAATTCAATTTTATTGATAAAAACAGGCAAAGTCCTTATGTATTATTTATTCTTTTCATCTTTAACAATCACGCAATTCCATATCGTATCCCTCATTGAATGAAAGAAAATGGCATTTAATTCATAGCAGAAAACTATAAGGCATCAAGCCAGTGGCGACTCTAACTATAGGCAAAGTTAGGGATTGCTTAAAGTATCGTTTTGATGAGGGCTCCAAACAGTGGCGGATCCAGGATCGTTGGTCAGCTAGGGCGGTCGTCGACCGTTGATCATTGACTGTCGACAGTCAACGACAGTAATAACAAGGTCGTTCATTAATATTTAATTAAATAATATTTATAAATGTTTCAAACTAGGTGCTAGTATTATTATTGGCTTAGCACCTGTTCAAATGACCTTATAAATTGCTATATAAACAAATGTGAAGTTAATGACCCTCAAAAATTTTCAACTGTAAAAATGATAAAAAGAAAAGTTAATATGCTAGTATTCTCATAGAAGTTATCAACTTACAAATGGATTAATATTTTCTGAACGTAAGACACAAAAATAATTCACTTAACTAGGCACTATTGCAAAAAGCAGAATTACTCAATTTTCCTTGTACTAATCTATCTTTCATTATGTGTATTTTTCATCCCAAAACCTAAAATCATAATGGGAGTAAAGTACCACTAGTGAAACAGCAAGAGGGGAAAGTGAAAATTGGTGTAGCGGAGGGCCACAGAATTCTTCTGTTTTAACTAGTTCTAATTCGTAATGATGAAACGAAAATAACAAAAATAGAAACAAAAAAGGAAGAAGAAAAGCTCACAGCAACGGTAGACAATGACGGAGGTCGATGTCGGCGACTCGATGGCAGCCGGTAGCAAGCAGGTCCCAACTCCAACTCAGCATCAGATTGGGCTGCGTAATCTAGAGAGAATAGAGTTTGAAGCCTTCCGTGTGCTTGCAATTTTGCAATCAGTTTGGGCACATGACATATATGGGTTATGTATCTATTGATAAAATTAATGGGCCTATTTAAAAAAAAAAAACCCAAAAGCAAAAAGAATTTTTGGCCCAAATCCAACACTCATCTTCCTCCATCTCCCTTCATTCTTAAGCTCCCGTCTTTCTGCTGCCTGCAACAATGGTGACTGCCCAGGGCCCTCCCTCCCAACCTGTAAATTCGAGCGGAGCCAACACGAGCGGCACGCCACCTCGCCGAGTGCTGGCTCCACAAGAAGACTTTTTCCCTTCATCATTTTGGCACTGAACTGGTTCGGCGAGTGGCGCCCGACGGCTATTGAAGACTCCGGCGGATTCAGCACGGGCGGCCGCACCCCCTCGCCGGGTGCTGGGTTCGCCACTGACTCCAAATTGTGTAAGATTAATTAGTTTGTTGAAGAAAAATGAAAATTATATTTATGAAATTCTTTAAAATAGAATTATCAAATGCAACACACAAGAAATTAATAAAAATTGAAAATACAAAAATCTATATTAAAAAAAAACATATAAATGACATAAAATTTATGACTTACACAAATACATTACAAACGTTACTCTCTCTCTCTACAACTAATTCAGCCCTTTATCTTTCAAACATTCCTCTTCTTTTTTTAACCAAACAAAAGGTCTCTGTCTCTTCAAATTCCACGTCAAACAGCATTATGCTATTACAAAATTCAAGTCAAGCACAGAAAAGCATCACGATTTTTGTATGGATTCCTACTCCAATTGAAGGGGAAGAAAAAAGATAGGATGTGAGCAATCCTGATGGGTACCTGGAGGCCAAATTTATTTGGTTGATGTCAAGATATATCATTATCATCTGCACAATAGCTAAAATACTCACGGCAAATCATGAGCTGCTAACTTGCACCTTTGGGACCACTTTGATTCTGTTATAACTATATTGATACTCACATGTGATTTTGCTTTTTGTAATTACTTGCTCACTGCTCCAAACGTACTCTATATATGTTGTAAATCATTCATTGTAATCTTAAGCATTATTCATTCACTTAAAGATACTTTTACATCAATTCATCTGTGCTCCTTCTTCTGATCATTTCGAAACTTAGCCTTACAATCTGGAATTGACATGAGAGTCTCATGCCCTCACACATTAGCCCAAAATGGGATAGCTAAAAGAAAACATAGACGCATAACCGAAACAGGACTAACTCTACTTGCTCAAGCCCACATGCCCTTGCATTATTGGTGGGAATCCTTTCATACATCCACTTACCTTATCAACAAACTACCAACACCAGTCCTTAAAATGAAATCACCTTCTGAAGCTCTGAACAATGAACAGGTTGATTATAGGTCTCTTAAAATTTTTGGGTGTGCCTGCTTCCCTTGCCTCAGACCTTATCAGAAACATAAGTTTAATTTTCACTCCATCAAGTGTGTATTTCTGGGGTTCAACATCTCTCATAAGGGATACAAATGTCTCAGTCCAAATGGAAAAATCTACATCTCTAGGCATGTAATTTTCAATGAACATGAATTTCCTTTTCAATCTAGTTTTCTCAACAAAACAAGTAATCCACAAAACTCTGAAATCATCATTCAATATCTC
>CAIGRN010003268.1:0-13850 GCA_903798345.1 Fraxinus anomala | reverse complement strand
TTATTATCTGTTGATTATGCAGTCACATTCGACTTCAACTAAGGGAAGGAAAAGGAAAGCAGGCCCAAGTAAACTAGGAGAGGTCAAACCGATCAAACAGGCACATGATCAACTGCTCTCATATTCACAGCTTCTAATGGTTCATCTACTTCGATTCGCCAAGATATTTGATTTCCGCATTTTAGTTACATCATGAAATTTGTGTAGGGTGATGGCGATGGTCATGTATTTACACAACAAGGAATGTCTCCAAATTTCTTCCCATCGGCTTCATTATTCAATGGTCAAGGTATGCTGTTAAATATAATGAATTTATTTCAAGTCATACTCTAGTTTGCATAATAAATTCATTATTTGACAATAGGAAATGCAATGTCGTACTATTATCCAAATGCACCTCACCAACGTGGCGGAAACATGTGAATTTAGATGAACAACATTAATGCAGTTATATGCTCATGGTAATAATAGAGGATCATTTGACAGTGAAAATCAGAGATCGTAGAAGAGAACAAGTGAAGTCCATGTATCTGACTTAGCCTTCTACTTCTACAATTGAGTGTGATCCAACCCTCCAAAGTGAAGTTGCAATTGTGGTAGTAGAATCTTGATAGAATTTCTTTTCTTTCAAATTGAAGTATGCAAAAATTAGTTGTTCACTTGTTTAGTTTTTTACTTTTCTTAGTCTAATATGTCAGGCTTGTTATGTAATTACTAATTTTGTTAATTTATTATTTTGTTAATAAAAAACTGTGAAATGAGGAATAAACTTTCTTATTTAAATTATAAAAAATAGAGAATTAATTGCAATCATAGTCCCAATTTTTTTTAAAAAGTACAAATGAGTCTCCAATAAATTATTAAAAACATTAATTTTTTTTAAAAATGCAAACGAGTCCCAATTAAATTTATTTAAAAATTTAAAAATATAAACGAGTCCCAAATAAATTATTAAATAATTAAAATATTAAAAATATTTTTTATTTAAATATGAGGGTTTATTCATTATTTTACAGTTCTTTATTAAGAAAATGAATGGAAATGATGGTTTACATAATCAAATATGTATTTAAGGGTGAAAATGCTAAAAAATGAAAGATATGGGCCTTTTTCACAATAACGGTAAAAGATAAGGACATTATATTCTAATTACCCTTTTTAATAATTTATTTGAGACTCATTTGCACTTTTTTAAAAAAAAATTGGGAGTATAGTTGCTATTAATTTTCTTTTTCTTTTTCTTTTATGTAAAAATAAGAGTATATTCGTCATTTTACAATTTTTAATTGAGAAAATAGATGAAAATGACATTTTGCACATTGAAATGTGGAAATAAGGGTGAACATGTCAAAAAATAAAAGGTAATGACATTTTTCACAATAACAATGAAAGGTGGAGACATTATATGTTAATTACTCATAATCATATTTTACTATGGAATCAAATTTTCATTGAATTTTTTTTAACAATGAAAAAAATCATCATAGAATATACTTGTCGACAACAATTTGGCGGAAAGCTCAAGACTTGGCGCCTATATATCCACGGTGAACATAGTTTTGTTGTTGAAAGTTTTAATGACGACGATAAATAAATATCTTTGGTAGTGAAAAATAACATTTAACAATAATATTCTGTCCGTTATTAAAAATCTTGTTGTGAATTGTCACTTCTTATTTTATTTTCTAATTGGTAATATACATTTGGTTTTTATGTCATCAAGTAAAATAAATTATTATAGAAATGAAAAAGTTGCAAAAAAGTAATTAAATAGGCGTTTAAATAAAATAAAAAAATCTTCAAAATTTATTTTATGTTTCTGAAATTAATTGATGAAAGAATTATAGCATTATAAAAGTTTTGTCAACAAATGAGAATGCAAATGACAGTGATAGAATAAGAACTTGATTAAATTCATGTTTGGTAGAGATTAAAATTAATTTTTTAATAAATTTTGATAAAAGTTAATGAAATGAGTGGTTGAAAAGTTGTGGGTTTTATAAAATATGTGATTAAAATTAATTGTTGATTTTAACTTAAATTAAAATTTATATTGTAATCACTTACGAGACAAATTATTCTATTCATTACTAAGACCTATTAATAAAACTAGGGAAATTTTTTTTTATCTCTAGTCCTAATTTAATCTCTAGTGTTTTAGGGAGAGATGCAAGGATTGTCCAATAATCAGTCGGTCAATCTAATGATGGGTCAAATATTTTAATCTAACGTTTTTTAAAGAAGAATCAAACTTGGTGTATACCAAATTCGACTACCCCCTCACAATAAAGGGGGGCTGCTTTTTTTTTTGGAATCGGATCCCCCTATTGTGATGGGGTTGTACACCATACACTGTACACCATGCCGTCAAGTATGGTGCACATGCATCAAAACCCTTTAAAGAATACTTATTAAATATTATTAGTTATAAACTAATATTGCATTTAATGAATTTCTCGATTCAAAAAATCAAAATAACGAAATTGAATGGAGTTTTTACAATTTTTTTTGAGAAGCGAGAATGAAAACAAAGTCTAATCAATTTATATCCTCTCTTGTTATCTTTTTAAAAATGAAAACAAAGTCTTTCCACTCTTTAATGTTGACCTTCTATTTGTTAATTCTGAAAACCACAAAAAAATACAAAGCAACAACGATATAATAATAGAAATATAAAGCAACACAAATTCGACATCAAGTGGCTAAGGCAACAGCAACACACGTTATTCAAAAATAAGTCGACAAGGCAACAACGGTCCAATAATAATGATAAAGGCAATAACAATTCTTGAATTTAAAATTCGAATAATCAGAGATGAGCAATAAGGTTTGGTCGACGATGTTGAACTCGGAATCCGGAGTTCTACTATGGTCAACGCCAGATTGGGGTTTGAACCTAGGAGAACTGACCCATGTCCGATTAGAATTTGAAAGATGAATAGGTTTAGGTTTCTAGGTTCCAAGTTGAATGAAGTGGAGGAATCAACCTTTGGGTTGAGTGGGTGGGTAAGTTAACTCGTTTTGATTGGGCTTTAAAAAATTGATTGGATTTGAACTAGAAAAGGGCTAGGTTTTGAAAACTTGGCTGCATTTGTTTTTCACCTCTGCTACTAGTCATCTACTACTACTACTACTACTACTATTATTATTTTAACTCTTTAAGTGAAATTTTTACGTTTTACTCGTTTACATATAAGAGATTTTTTTAACTTATAAGTGATTTTTTACTTATATGTGAATAATTTTACTTATAAGTGCCTTTTTATCTTATATGTAATATTTTTGTAAGAGTTCTTTTACTTATATGTAAATTTTATATACTTATAAGTGATTTTTCATATCTAAGCAATTTTTTTTTAAAGTATAAGAGACTTTTAAAACTTACAAATTATAACTAACCTTTACTTATAAGTAATTTTTTAAATTATAAAGTAAACTTTTACGCACAACTAATTTTTTTAGCTATAAATAATATTACGAGCAATTTTTACATGTATGTGAATTTGTCTTGTAAGTGATTTTTTCTTATAAATAACTTTTTAGTTATTAAGTAATTTGTTTATCTGATTATTTTTTTTAGTTATAAGTAATATTTTTTAATTATAGGCAATCTTTTTACATATAACTATTTTTTTCTTATAAGTGATTTTTACTTATTAGTAAATATTTTAGTTATACAGTTATTTTTTAAACTTAAAAGTGAGAGCGTTTTATAAATTATAATTTAAATTTTACTAATACACAAATTTGGTACTTATAAATGATTTTTGTTTTTTACTTATAAGTATATTTTCACCTATATACAATTTTTTTACTTATATTTAATTTTTTTATTCATACATGAGTTTTTCATTTAAAAATGAATTTTTTTTTTTCATTTATAAGTGAATCTTTTCTTATAATAGAACTTTTTGCTTATAAGTGATTTTTTATTTATTTTTTGCTTATTTACTTGCAAGTAAATTAATTCAATTAGAATTTTTTTTCCTTAATTCATATATCGGTGAACAATAGTATGGCTTAAACCAACCCCCTACACATCGTATTAATTTTATACGATTTAATAAAGGAGAACAAGCACCTTGAATTAATTAAATCCAGACACTAATTACACAGAACATCAAATAAGGATTAGATAGAATTGTTTTAAATCTTTTCGAGTATGATACGATACTTTAAACACACCTTTAAGAGTAATACTGAGTAATTTGAACTTTTATTTGTATTAAAGTCTTCAACTCTGACTATCTTGACTTGAGCGACTATTTACAGCTACTATGACAAAATTATATTCAAAGCCCTTATTTGATTCCACAATTTAAAATTTATTTTTTTTAAAATTCATTTTCAATCGTACATTCTGTCAATAAAATAATTTTACTTATAACTCAAAACGTTTTCCTACTTTTTGATCACATATTCTTTAAAAATTTACAAAATCTATTCTAAATGAACGAGGCTCAAATAGGGCTAAATCACTAAGAAAAAAGGATAAACTTCAAATTATGATCCTAGATAATATGTAAAAATCAGTCCTCAGTTGGAATCATCTTTACACGAAAATGAAAGTATATGAAGTGATTAAAGAAAATATGGTATCAACAACACCATGCTTCATTGTTCATCTTTTTCTTGATATAGTGAGAAAATTACGTACATGTATTTTGATGAGCCCCCACCACAAGTCCCTAATTACTGAGGCACTCAAGTAGAACAACATAATTCTTAGAGCAACTGTAGGGCCCAAATTTCATAATAAGCTATCATTCATTCCTTTTCCTCTCATGAATAGCTGGATGGTAAAAACCAGACCAACTAAAGAAATATTTGAAATTTGAAAGAAAAAAAAAAGCTCACTAATCAACAGACAATAAAATATGAATTATGTTCAATAAAATTTATCATCGACTATGTTACTGGTAAAAGATACGAACAACAGAAGTTTGTTGACTTTGAAAAATAAAGTGACAAATATTTGATTACCCGTTTGTAATAAATAAAATGAAGTTGAGTGACTCAAATGAATTGACTACCATTTATTACCAATTTACCATTAGATAAACTGCTTTAAAAAGGGATCCATTATTTAATCAGATTCAAGTCCAAGCAAATCCACTGGAGTCTGGACACCCTATAAAACCAAGCTAACACTAAATGGCATGTAAACACCCTTAAAACCCTTCTATTCCATCAGCATTCAGTTAGCAAACCCCAATGGCCACTCTGCTTCTCTTCACCGTTCTTTCCTTACTCTCCATTACCCAAGCCGAGGATCGAGCTCACGGGCTCATCAACAAGAGTCCCACGGCTACCTCACCGGAAGCATATGCGTTTTTTAAAGCGGACATGCAACAGCCGAATACCAAGAACCCCTGTGACTCATCAGACTGCTCATCCTTGCCCCTTACAGCTACAGTGGTGCAATCTGCTGATCATGCGCATGAAAGCACGTCGACTGGCGGAAATCTGTTAGGTGCAAATGGCATTGCTGGTATTCCTTTTGCTTTTGTGTTTGCATGCCTCGTTGCGACGGAGATTTACTAAGCCGTGATCAAATTCAATCCAACTTGTGCCAAGCTACTCCTGATCAGCAACCTCAGGTCTAATACACACCTCCATTGGAGTGGCAATAGTACATAATTCGAGCTTTTCCTCTCTCTCTCTCTCTCAACTTCTTGCTACCTTAATTTGAGTGCCTTGTGGGATTGTAGGCAGAAGTATGGAATGCTACAGTTAGTAATGTATGAGTGTGTTTTCAGTACCTAGATTTGGTTTATTAGTAAAAATGATTATGTTTTATTGTGTTTAAAAGTTACTTGTTCAGTAATATAATATATAGTTTTTGAAGTTACATTTTATACTAACAGAACTTACTCTTTCTAAAATAAGTCTGAATAGAAGAGTAATTTATAAGTTCAGTCGACTTCACCATTGGAAATCACGTAATTGGGTCAAGGGCATTGCTGTGTTTGGTATTAATAAGTAAAAAAGAAATAGATAAGGCTTTGGTATTAAAGACAACGTAACATGCATGAGAGTATCATTACTTGATTACATAATTAACCTACACAAACTTCACAACAGAATGATGAGATTATGAATGTGTGAAAATGAGCGAGGGATTGTATCATTTCATCGACGTGATTCGTTTTTCATTTTCACGTGCTTATTAATAAAAGAGGTATTGAGGAAGAAAAATGATCTCAGCTTATTATTCCAATGAGATACAAGACTATATATATATACATACAAGGATATACATCAATAAAAGGAAAGAAATAAAATGCTATACAATCAGCTTTAATTGTAGACAAATCACAAATCAAAGATAATCATAGCCCTTATCATTTACCCACAATTTTGGTATTACTAATATGAGTCACGTATGTTAAGGAAGAATATGAGGCAATTTCTTCATTAGAGTTGATCTGTACAGATATTGTTGCCCGATACTTATCTACTAGAAAATTCAATGCAAACAGATCATAATCATACTAACAGAATTTTAGATAATGGTCATTTTTATTTAAATTTTGCTTGGATATTATGAAAATGTGTGTACCATATACTTGGAGATTTATAATATAACCATTTTTTTCTGAGTATTTGAAAAGGTACAAACGTCACAGTATTAATGAAAAGCTTGACATGACAAAGCTGTGACACACAAACGACATGAAAATGGCATATTTGATAAATGGTACATCGAACTTTACTATATACAATTCTTCTCTTAATCCTGTTTGTTTATAGTCAATCCAACTTACCAAATTGTATTATAAGAACATCACCAAGAGACTCAAACCACATGAAAATGGCATATTTGTATACAATTCTTTCTCTTAATCCCATTTGTTCATAATCAAATCAACTTACCAAACTGCATTATAAGAACATCTCCAAAAGACTCTTTATTTATAAAGAACATCTTAACTATTATAGTGAATGTCTTTAAATTTAGAGAGTCAAGTTTTACACACCCTAACAAACTCTATATATTGATACTTCATTTTATTTTTCTCAAGAAATATTTATTGATTTTTCTTCATACTTTATTTAACATAATTTTTTATATGTCAATTCACCGATAAATTTGAATGTAGTTTGAACAATTTAAAAAATAGAGTATTAAAATGTGTAATTTATTAAATGCGATAATTGCATATTAAGAATAGAGATTAAAGAGAGTGTTTGGCTCTCTAAATTTGAAAAGCCAAACTCACTCTCTATTTTAAAAAGTCAGAATAGAAAATCTTTTCAAGCTCATTTTTAAGCATTGATTATCTAAAATAAAAAACATTTTGTATTTATAAAGTTTCTTGAAAATACTCTACGATGTACCCGTGAATTCAATTTATCGCTCACAAAAGGTTTTCGTCTATAAATGTCATGCAAGCTATCATCCAAAGTTTCAAGTATGCACAACGTCGTAGAAAAATCAAAGGTTCAACATGGATGATGACAAGCTGAGATGTGAATTGGAACAACCCCCGTCAAAATTGGAATAGATTCATTTTCATTCAATCTACCGTATCGCTTGGTATTGCGAAGACAAGAGAGTAAAAAAAGTACTATTGTGAATCATTTACACGAATAATATTACGTATAAAACAAAAACCTTGTTACTAGTGTAGGCTACCTCAACAAGTTATCAAAGATTTGGAAAATAATGTTATTTAGCACCAGTGGTGCTACAACATCAATCTAGATGATGTGATGATAAGGTCAATGATAGGTGCAATTAAGTAAGTCATTTAATTGTACCTCTCATTTAATGTCACGTTACTGCCATCTAGACTGGTGTTGGTGCTAAATAACATTACTCTTTACTAAAATAGAATTGACCAGCAAATTAAGATATTGCATAATTAAATAAACTCATCCAGTAGAGGAAAAGCCAAAAAGGTCCATTATAAAGCAAGAGCTCGAGAATGGAAATGGGTCACATTAAACTAAAATATGCACTAGATTATCATGAAGATTGAAGATGAGGAGTTATTTCAAGAATATTTCATTGTACAGTAGTGGACGAAGCATCAACACATCAGATGGTCCTATTTTTCCTTCTTGAAGCAGGATATTACCAGCGTCCATGACAAAGTACTTAGCCTTGACGTTTTGGAATCACAGGAACTTATAGAGCGACTACTGTAAGGGCCTTAAATAAGAAATTAATCTTTCACAGAGAGATCAAATTATTCAAACATTTCTACCATCCACGTGAGCTAAGAGACTGAATAACTGGTCCCACTGTCTCATCCACTGCTTTGTTCCATATGTGTGCAAGCTCTTGACGGGACCTTCTTCCAAAGATAGGCTCGTGTGGCTACAAAAAGTCCAATAGAAACTTCTAGTCATATAGAAAGAATAACATTGGCCTTAAAAGTAAGAAGGCAAACAAAATAGTTTATGTAGCTTGACATGGGCTCGCGGGACTTCATGCCCTTTTCTCACCCCTCTCTGGATAACGTTGGATTCAATGGGATCAGTGTATCCATAATAAGGAATATACCCTAAAAATTTTCTCTGGGTACTTGTATTAACCACCACTGCTCTATTCTCTCCCCGTTATTCTTTATAATATTTCTTCTAAAATGTTTCAAAAAGAAATTGAAAGTTCACCAGTTATGTTAATAAAGGTATTTTGTAGCTAAATTCTCTACTCGCATTAATCATTAGACATTTTATTAAACTTGCCACCTGCAGAAAAGGAGAACGAAGTTTCACCTTTCACATATATATATTTTGTAACTCGAAGTAGGGCAAAAATATTGTTCAAAATATTTTTGCAGAATAAGCTTAACACACAGTCGTACATACACTCATCAAGTTGGCCCAAGTTGTAATCCATTAAAAAATCAAGAATTGCTTACAATAGGAGTTTCGTGTTATAATACGTTGTAAGGCACCTTCTTACATTCATGGACCAAAACTAAGTCATGTGACATGTATTCAGGAGACACTGCATTAGTGCATTCAACATTTTAAAGTGTAAACAGTAACTAGAATCAGAAGCATTCACAAGGGAAACCTAAAACACAAGGTAGAATGAGTTTACATTTCTCAATTTACCAATTCCCTCTAACTTTGATTCTCAAAAGGTACTACCCTTTGAAAAGGAATAGAGAATATGGTGTAAAAGATTAATCCATATTTGGTTCAGCTAAAAATCATATTTTTAGTTGATTTTGATGAAAGTTGATGAAATATTTGGTTGAAAATGTGATAAAAGTTATAGATTCCATGAGATGTGTGGTTGAAAATGAAAATAAGGAAAAATGAGTATTAAAAAATGGGAGCCAAACATGGGCAATATTTCACAGCCATCCGAGAGACTCAAAACCAATGCCAATACAGCAATTAGGTACCTTCTCTTTTGTCCCTTCTATTTTTTAGGTGTTCTGATCTATTATATTTTGTCATAGAAAAGTTTGAACATGATTATGACAGTATATTCTAGTTAATTATCGAACTTGAATACCGATCAATATACTTGTAATCTATATTGCATAGATTCTGTAACTAGGGTGACACTTCTTGGGCATTCTAACATAATCAATTTTTTTCTATGGCAGTAGTTATAACTTATATATAGTTTTGAATCAAAGTTATTATAATATAATAAATAGGTACTCTTATTTAAAAGATTTTATCAAGAAAAATTAAAAATAAGCATAAAAGTAAAGTTATATTATATAAATGAAGAATTTTAAAGAATTGAATCAACTTGCGGTACTTTTTAAAAATCGCGTCTCCAAGTGTCCAACACATATGGTGTCGAACCCACGTATCCGTTCCGTGTCAGAGCATCATAGCTTGTACTAGAGTGGTAAAATGGTACTACAGTCCTTTTATGTGTTGCATGACTTTGAATCTAGACATATTTTCCCCCCAGAATCTATCATTATTGTGTTGCAAGAGAATTAAATATATTGTAGGTGTCAACTATGGGACTTCTAACATTTACGTTGCTTGCACGTTTCTTAGTTAGTTATGTTATTTTTCTTTGATTAACATTGTTGTTTTTGGTTAATGAACGATTAAAAGATCATTCTTCGGAGTTGAAACATACTTCCTTGTTGAAAAGGGTGGCACAGTAAGAGCCAAGATAAAATTGTAAACCTCATTCTACTAAAAATGTAATTTTTGACAGGAAAACACTAAAAGAAGCTACAACTTCAAACAACATCTTTCAATGAGATTTTGAAATTTCAAAGGCAACGCAACACCCCAAATTTTATACAAATCCATAACTTACAGATCTGGTGGAATGTTACTCTCAGAAAATCATAATACTGACAATTCAACCTTCATACATACTATAGAGAAAACATAGCTTGAGGCAGAATCCAGGATACACGAGTAATTAGCTGCTGTTCTTACACCATATGTGACAAATTTTGGATTTATCTGACCTTTTTATTTATAATAATTACTAATTCAAGGCCTTAAGATTCAGTTGAAATGAACAGAGTTAGTTGCAAAAAATTGGGAATAATTACATGAATCTTCTTGGGTTTTTAGAGGAGATTATAAATCATTAAACAATTGTCTCCAGTAACTATACACTAATTTAATCTCCAACACAAGAATCGGAATAATTTGGCAAGTTCACAGCATACTACTTTATCTACGCATTCATTTTCAGTCACGACAATTTTCGGATTGAAAACAGGTATCAACAACATAAACACCAAAACTACAATATTTAATAGCCACCAAAATTTCTCATGAAAAATTCAACTGAACAATTAATTACTAAACACAATGCACGTCAACAATATAGAAATTTCCTACCGACAAATCAATAACAATAAGAATTTTTAATACGAACTTTAGGGTTTCCAGTATCAGCTAAACAAGAATAATAACAGTGCGGAGACGAAAAATTCAACCTGTGATTGAGTCTCAGAAATGGATTCATAAATTCTCTTCCGTTGCTCAAAAATCACCACTCCCGTTAATATGCTCCCCAGTGCCGCGCCCAGCAGACGCTCCTGCGCACAAACATATAAATATACACACATATAGATACATATATACATAAATACGTACATGATTTCATAATTGAGAGTACCTGAGCTAGAACGCTGATCATGGCGGATTGAATCGGATATTCTATTAGCGAACAAATTTGTCTGGTGACAGAAAATTAGAAAAATGGCTGATTTCCAAGGGAAAAGGAAACGGGAAAATTTCTCTCTTTTAGTAATTTATTGGTCCCCAATTTATGACTTCTATTGTAAGTTAATCTTTAACTTTTAAAGTAGAGCATTATAGTATGTAATCCTTCGTGGGCAGTTGGATGGACGATAAAGATAAGATATAGGAAAGGAAAAAAAAAGATATATATGTTCGCCGTTTCTTGCAATCCTCCTTACTCCTTAGTTTCATTCTCTCGTCAATTCTCTCATCTTCAGACCTCAAGTTTCTCAAAACTTTTTGGTTTTGTCTCCCTCCAACTCCCAACTTGAGGATCTTGGCTTTCAACCTCGATTATAGTTATCAGTTATCGTGTTTGTGACTTAGACACAATCATAAGTCAATTGATCACTAGTTCAATTGTTGGATCAACAATTCAACTGACGGATGATTACTTGACTATATATCAAAATAAAGTATAATATATAGTCTCACTTCCACAGATTTTTCCCAGTTGTTTTCGAAACTCTTTAAGTTTCGGCTGAGACATACGATATGGTGCCCTGGTGGGAGGTTTGATACTCGAAACATGTTCGATCTCACGATCAATTGCCTTCATTGGTGGAAATTTCTTTGGTAACTCATCCGACACGATGTCCTCGAATTCCTTAACAAACCTTCTAGCAGGTTTTGGAATAAGGTCAGTCGCTTCTTCGATCTCTTCTGTNAACATGTTCGATCTCACGATCAATTGCCTTCATTGGTGGAAATTTCTTTGGTAACTCATCCGACACGATGTCCTCGAATTCCTTAACAAACCTTCTAGCAGGTTTTGGAATAAGGTCAGTCGCTTCTTCGATCTCTTCTGTTCGAAGGGTGCACAAAAATGAGGGTTCATTCCCTCTGAAACCCTTATTGAATGGCATGGTCGAGATGCTCTTCCCACTTATTTTTCCAGCTTGTGTGGGGATGATGAACGGTTTCCTACCCATCATCATTAATGAATCGGTATACGGCAACACTACTATCTTAGTGTCCCGAAAAAACTCCAATCCCAGAAGTTTAAATAGGTGGCAGCTTAGTAAGTTATGAAAGTGGTGGTGGTGGAAAATTTATGATTTATTTGTAATTTTTTAAAAACTTAAGGACTATAGTTACAATTGGTTATTCATCTTTTTCTTTTTGTTTTATTTGAATAAGAGGGTAAAATCTTCGTTTATTGGAAAATTGGATAAAAAAAGGACATTTTGTGCAATAAAAGGTGGAAGGTAGGGGTGAAAATGTCAAAAATGAAAGATATAGACGTTTTACACAATGGCTTGAAAAGGTATGGACATATTGTACTATTTACCCCCAATGACTTGTATAATCTAATTTTGTTTTTATCAAGTTCAAAATCTTTTAGGAGTATGATAACTGCAAAAATATAAACTCAAATGATTGATCCTTACAAGCCATTTCAAAGCAAGAATTTTGATTAAAGGGCATTTTTTTTTTTTTTTTTTACAAAGCAAATAGTTGATATACTATTGTAAGATGCAACATCACAAGAGAAATGTTAATGTCATTTTGATATATTACATATAGGTCGTGTTTGAGCCTCAATTTTTTTGGGGAAAATAGATTTCGATATAGTGCTTTTTTGAAAAATGTGTGGTTAAAAATTAGGAAAAAATTTATTTAGGTTTAAAATTATTTTATGAAAGAATTTGTGGCTAAAAATAATTTTTTTAAAAAAATGAATCTCCAAGATGGACGTAGATTGAGAAAGTGGTAGTGCTACTCGTACAGTCTCGTGTACAGAATTGTGTACAGTGTGGTGACATGGCAATAATTTGGAAAAGTCAATATCACTCATACCAAATAAAAAATAATAATAAAAAAAGGCAGAAGAAAAGACAAGAAAAGGATCCATTTTGACCATATCATTTCCCATTCATTTTCAACCCACTCGACGAGCGAAATGGAAGGCCGTGGGAACTCATTTCACGACATCAACAACCTCGACGCCGGCATCCACATGGTGGTGAACCCCACGTTCATACTGCATTACTTGCAATGGAACCTAGACGCAATCGCGACGAAGATGTAGACGACATTGAAGCAGGCTACTCTGAGCCGGCAACAACATGGTTAACGTTCTCTTAATCTTCATTTGACTTGGGGGAAGCTCTTCTAATGCTTTAAATTGTTTTTTTGTAACCTTGAAAATTTGTTAGAATGTTACTATGCTTGATATATATATTAAGTCCATATTTGAGCCACATTAAAATTTTCATTTTCATTCTTATACTCATTTCCAATTACACATTATTCAATAAAATAATATTTTTCATCACATCAATAAATTTCCTTCTTTTTCAACCACGCATTCTCTATCAATCTACTATTTCAAAATACATTCTTTCAAAATAATGTTGCTCAGACATACCTTAATATTTTTTTTTATGAAACATTGAAACTTGAAATTGAAAGTGTTGAGCTTGTTATTAGAAAAACATTGTTGAAGAAGTTCATTTTCGTCTTCACAGTTCATGGTATTTGTGATGATTTTTTTTTAATATTTAAATGGAAAAGTAAAGTAATGTACATCCCCACTCCACAGAAAAAGCTTTCTGACGGGGGCAGTGGTGAACCCAGCACTCGACGAGTCCCGACGGACGCGCGTGTCGGATTCGCAGGAACAATTTTTTTTTTTTTTTGACAAT